>CAUYON010156229.1:0-20509 GCA_963573935.1 Arctocebus calabarensis
GCCTCACGCTGTCTCCCTGTATCCCCAAAGGGAAGTTTCTGGGCAGATCCCGCCTGGCAGAGATGCCTGAAGTCCTCTCTCCCCAGTCTCACTGTGCCCAGCCGCAAGGAAGCTGTTACTCGTCCGCCATCTTGCTCCGCCCCCCCGAAGATTTACTATTTCATAAGCATCTTTTTATTTGATGCTTGATATAAAGTTTTTAAATATTGAAAAAATTTGTCATTTGCTTTGAAAATATTTTTTTCAATTTTTCATTTATTATTTACACTTTGTGATTGTTTTTGGCTTTGCAAGTTTTAAATTTTTATATAATCAGGTATATCAGTATTTTCCTTTATAATTTTACTTTCATGCCATATGTAAAATGTCCATCTCCTTTCCCAGAGGACAAGAGGTAAAAATCATATGTTTATTTATGTAACATAATTATGTATGTTTTTTTCTTTATGCTTTTTTTATTAAATCATAAATTTGTACATTGATGCATTTATGGGGTTCAGTGTACTGCTTCAATATACAATGTGAAATGCTTACATTGAACTAAGTAACACATCCATCACAATTATACTCTTTTCTGAATAGTTTTGAAATGTACCATTGTATCATGCTCATTAGGTGAGGTCCACCCAAATGCCCTTCATCCTCCCATATCCTCCCTCTCCTCCCCTCTCTCTCCTCTTCCCTTCTACTTTCCAGATTATAGTTATATTTTGCCATTCATATTAATGTGTAGGTAATTATATATTGATTTCATAGTAGTATTGAGTACATTGGATACTTTTTCTTTCTATTCTTGAGATACTTTACTAAGAAGAATATGTTCCAGCTCCATCCAGATAAACATAAAAGTTGTGAAGTCTCCATCCTTTTTATGGCTGCATAGTATTCCATGGTGTACATACATCACAATTTATTAATCCATTCATGGATCAATGGGCACTTGGGCTGATTTATGTCTTGGCTATTATGAATTGGGCTGCAATAAATATCTGGTGCAAATGTCTTTGTGATAAAATAATTTTTGATCATCTGGGTATATACGTAGTAGAGGAATTGCAGGATTGAACGGTAGGTCTACTTTTAGTTCCTTGAGTGTTCTCCAAACTTCTTTCCAAAAAAAGAAGCTTATTAGCTTCCATTCCCTATGTATGGTATTAGTAGTTTTATTTTAGTTCTTCATCTATCTGCTGTTTAGGGAAACAGCGTAGACAGGAATCCAACTTTATTTTTTCCATAATAATGTGAAGGAGATTGGTAAATTTAAGTATAACTACTAAAAAGAAAAATTATCAAAAATATGCAAAGAGTAGAACAATATTGATGACACATTCTATTTATGTAGAAAAATTATTTCCCTGCAAAGGTATAGAAAATATCTGACAGAATAAACACACACACATGTGCTTGTACACCCACACAGCTATTAACAGTGGATGCTTCTAAGGGAGTTCATACAGGACGCTGGCAAGATAGGCAGAATTTTACTTTTACCTCTATATAGTTCTCTACTGTTTGAATGTAATACCATGTACATGCATTACTTATAAAATTATTTCTAAAGAATAATAACATGGGAAGATACTGAGGATCTACTGTAAACTGAAAAAGCAAATTTTCAAACAATTAAGTAAAATATGATCTTGCTTTAGAAAATAAAAGAATATCTATGCAAGGAAAAAGGATTGGGTGATTATACATGAAAATATGAACAGTGATCTCAGAGTAGAAGGATTTGCGTGGTTTCTATTGTTTTCTTTTGCACTAATTTCAATTTTCTAAATACTTTACAGTTGACACATACTGCTTTTGTGGTTGAAAAAAGTTGTAAAAATTTATATCCGGACTTAGGAACTTTTGTGTATATACAGGGTGGCCATAAAGTTCATGTGCAATTTAAATAGTCAACTATTGAATAGTCAACTCTTGGGCTCAAGTGATACTCTTGCCTCAGCTTCCTGAATAGCTGGGACTACAGGCACTCGCTACACAAAGCCATAAAGTTTGTGTGCAATTTAATAGTTGACTATTGAAATTGCAAACAAACTTTATGGCCACCCCTAACTTCACAACCACCCTGTATTTCTTTTTTCTTTCTTCTCCTTCTCCTTCTCCTTCTCCTTCTCCTCCTCCTCCTCCTCCTCCTCCTCCTCCTCCTCCTCCTCCTCCTCCTCCTCTTCTTCTTTTTTGTTTTTTTGCCATTGTTTTTCTGTTTTTTGGCTGGGGCCAGGTTTGTTTTCTTGTGTTTTTTTTTTTTTCCGGGGCCAGGTTTGAACCCTCTACCTCTGGTATATGGGGCTGGCACCGTACTTCTTTGAGCCCCAGGCACCACCCAACCACCTTGTGTTTCTGCAAGATATATATTATAATTTCATATATCTTATATTTTGCTACCCAAAGGCCTAGCAATGCCCTTCACTCTTTTCCTTTTTCTAATGACCTAATTCATCCTCAAAAATTTGACTCACCAGGTTTTTCTTATAAAATGAGATGATATACTTCATTAATACCTTTATATATTATTTTTTTCTTTTTTTGACACAGAGTCTCACTTTGTCATCCTTGGTAGAGTGCCGTGATGTCATAGCTCACAGAAACCTCAAACTTCTGGGCTCAAATGATTTTCTTGCCTCAGCCTCCCAAGTAGCTGGGACTACAGGAGCCCATCATAATGCCAGCTATTTTTAGCATCATATTGCCAGCTCAGGCAATACACTTACCTCAGCCTCCCAAGTGCTGGGATTACAAAGATGAGTCACCATGCCTGGCATCAGTACCTTCTATTTATTTATTTTTTTAGAATTAATCACATAATTTATTTAAAAATTTTTTTTTTATTAAATCATAACTTTGTACATTGATGCAAAAGGAGAGATTTCTGGTTCATGGAACCAGAAGATGACTGGATACAAAAATATATGACATGAAGGTTATTTCTTCCACCAAATTTCAGTCCTGGAAAACATTAATCCTTGGATTTCTTCTTCACACATAGCTGATTTCATATATATTTTATGGGGAATAAGTAGAATAAGTAGCAAATACTTCTGAGGTTCTTTAAATTCTGTTTAAATTATTTCTATAATTATATTCAGCTTTATTCTAGAGAGGATTTAGAGTTGCCAGTAAAAAACACATAAAGTTTAAAAATAAATAAAATGGAAGGCAAAATGTAAAATGAATGAGTGAAGAAATCAAGACAGAGAAAATGTCAGAAAAGGAAAGAGAAAATAAAAACATAAGATGAAATCTATCCTTGAGAGTCAGCACTCTTCTTGAGGGTCATATAATCATGTGTTACTTAATGGCAGGGTTATGTTCTTGGAAATGGGCCCTTAGGCAATTTTGTTGTTGTAAGAACATTGAAGGTACATAGGTTGTACCTCCACAAACTGGTATGATTTAGCCTCTCACACCTAGGCTAACTGGTACTCCCTCTTGCTCCTAGACTACAAACCTGTATAGCATATTACTGTATTGAATACTGGAGGCAATTATAACACAATAGTAAGTATTTGTGTATACTATGTATAAACATATCTAAACATGGAAAAGGTATGGTAAACATATGATATAAAAGATTAAAAAAAAAGACACAACTGTATAGGGCATTTACCATGAATGGATCTTGGAGAACTTGAATTTGCTCTAGAGGTGAGTCAGGGAGTGAGAGGTGACGGAATGTGAAGCCTAGAGCATTACTGTGCACAACTGTACTTTATAAATGCTGTACTCTCAGGCTACACTAAGTTTATTTATTTATCCACTTATTTTGAGATGGGGTTTTGCTCTGTCATCCAGGCTGGAGTGCAATAGTGTGATCATAACTCACTATGACCTCTACTTCCTGAGCTCAAGTGATCCTCCTGCCTCTACCTCTCAAGTAGCAGGGACTATTGGTGCACACCACTAGGCCCAGCTTAAATTTATAAAAAACAATTTTCCTTTCTCCAATAATACATTAACCTTAAACTTACTTTAATTTTTTGCTTTAAAAACGTTTTAAATTTGAGTGGCACGCGTGGTTCAGTGAGTAGGGCACCGGCCCCATATACTGAGGGTGGTGGGTTCAAATCTGGCCCCAGCCAAACTGCAACAAAAAATAGCCGGGCGATGTGGCAGGTGCCTGTAGTCCCAGCTAGTCGGGAGGCTGAGGCAAGAGAATCGCATAAGCCCAAGAGCCGGAGGCTGCTGTGAGCTGTGACACCACAGCATTCTACTGAGGATGACAAAGTGAGACTCTGTCTCTAAAAAAAAAAAAAACTTTTTAAATTTAAACTTTTAACTCTTTTATAATAACATTAAACTTAAAACATAAACATTCATGTAACCAGACAAAAAAAGTCTTCTTTCTATCCTTATTCTCTAAGCTTTTTTTTTTCTATTTTTGAAATTTAAAATTGTTTTTATTTACTTTTTTTTAATGATTTTTTTTTTTAAGACAGAATCTCACTTTGTCACCCTTGGTGGAGTGTCGTGTCACCATAGCTCACAGCAACCTCAAACTCTTGGGCTGAAGTGATCCTCTTGCCTCAGCCTCCTGAATAGCTGGGCCTACAGGCACTCGTCACACAATGCCAGGCTATTTTTGGAGATGAGGTCTTACTCTTGTTAAAGCTGGTCTTGAACTCCTAAGCTTAGTCAGTCTACCCACCTCAGCCTCCCAAAGTACTAGAATGTATTTTTTTACTTCTTAAACTTTTAAATAAAAAAACCCCTAAAGCATAAACACACTAACCCAGGCCTACACAGGGTCAGGATCATCATTATCACTGTCATCCACCTCTACATCTCGTCCCACTGGAAGGTCTTCAGGGGAAGTAAGAAGCATAGAGCTGTCATCTCCTATGATAACCTCCTTCTGTAATACCTCCAAAATGACCTGGCCAACAACTGTTTTACAGGTAACTTTTTTATGTAAATGGAAGGAGAATGCTCTAAACTAATGATAAAAAGCACAGTATACTAAAGCCACAAACTGGTAACACAGTCATTTACGAGTATTATCATCAAGTATTACGTACCGTACATAACTGCATATGCTATGCGTCTATATGACTGGCAGTACAGGAAGTTTATTTACACCAACATCATCACAAAGGTGTGAGTAATGCATTGTGCTACATTGTCACGGCTACACATCACTAAGCAATAAGAAATTTTCAGCTCCATGGTAGTATTATAGGACCACCATTGTACATGCAGTCTGTGTTGACTGCAACATCATTATGTGGCTCATGACTGTGCTAACCAAGAAAACCCCAACCCCCTCCTCCAGAGTTGGGAAGGGTCAAACTGTCCTGAGACTGAAGTGAGAGGAAAACTACTCCAGCGCACGAGGTACACGTAAACAACAGAAATGACAGCAACATCTACTGAGGCTTCCAGTAGGTCAGAAAGAGCTTTAAGTCAGGGTTTTATTTCTTTTGCATAGTAACTCCATTGTTAGAGGGGAACATTTATTCTGGCTTCCCAGGTTTCCACTTGACTCCCTAGGAGGGAAACACTTGGGAGGAGCTTTGTGGGCTTCTCAGCTCTCCTCTTTTACTTCTTCCTTAGGATGAGATGATGACTTTGAGAGAAGGGATGACCAACTGTAGCTTCCTCCCTGATGGAGGCCTGTCCTCTAGTCCCATAAGATCTCTGTCTTTCCATATGCTGAGTTTGACCTGGAAAGCTCTCTCTCTGTACTTCTGGGGTCCTAATGTGCTCCCCACTCAGCTTCATCAGTGATAAAACTGACACCATCCACAATCCATTATATGAAAACTCCTAGGGCCTGATGGATTTCCAAATTCAAAACTTTCCAGATTTTAGAATGGTGATGTGGTTCATACACAGGTTCTGGGGCAACTCCCTTTCATCAAAGACCTGAATTTTTTTCATAAAAGGTATGAATATTCACACTGAGAGGGAAAAATTAAAACTATATCACATAAATTCAGATCAGCTCATTTCATTGTCAAATGAGCTCAGATGTTGGATTTTGCTGCCAAATGAGTTACAAAAGCACCTTTGGGTTTTTAGAGCTTTTGGATTTTGGAATTGCAGATAAAGGATGTCTGGTGTCTTCTGACCTCCAGCTGTCTGACTCCTGTATCTAAATTCTCAGTTGGTTTCCTGGCTTGGAGAGTGGAGGAAGGCAGAGGTGGACATATGATGAAGGTAGAGAAGCTTAAGCTTCAAGCTCACCTACTTGCACAGACTTCTTCTTTGGCCCAATAACTTATCTTATTATATATAAGTATATATTATTTTTCTTAAAAAAATTGTCAAAAACAGAAGCTTCAGGTCCCACAAAACCTAGAAAAATATGATTAGAGAGAGGTATGATTGCATTCCCTAAAACCCTGATAGTCAATGGTAGGCACCATTATCATCTCCATTTTATTTATGAGGAGACTGAGGCAAGAGAAGTTAAGTATCTTGGCATCCAGGTATAAATGGCAGTTTGGTTTCAAATTCAGAAAGTGCAACTCCCGAATTTGTACTTTTAATTCCTGCCTTTCTACATGTGGATAAAGATAAGAACATAATTGACAGTCCGCTCATTTTAGCTAACATAAATCCCAGAGGATATCCCTTATTCCAGTAAAAATAACCTAATACATCTTAATTTCTATGAAATCTCTCACTCTAATTAGAGAATGAAATTCTTTAAATCAAGTCTTTAGCAACTTATGAAAAGAGCACTACAGTAACAGTTCTGGACATTTCCTTCTAAAGAGAATTCCTAGACTTAAATCCTATTCACACACGACCATTCTCCTGACACTGAGGCTCCAATATTATGTGAACTCTGGTCTATTTCCCCCAAATGTGATGGTATTTGCATTCCCCACCAGCATAACTATGTTTGGTTTTTCATAAAATTCGATCTTGGAATTAGTAAAAACTGTATACACAGGATCCCCTGACATTTCTGTAATAGTAAACATGCTCACATTTATATCACTCCATTTACTCTGCACAAGAAAGCTGTGAGGAAGGGAAAACAGTGAATACCCACATTTTACAAATGAAGAAACTGAGGACGTGCAACGGGTAACTTCTCCAGTGCTGCTAAGTAGTGGCAGAATTGGCCCTGAAACTCAGGATGTTTTTTCCTCTAGTCCAGGCTCACTGTAACTATCTCTGTTGTATAAAAGCGTGAAATGTAGAGATTATTTATCTAAAGAATATCAACTCTG
Organism: Arctocebus calabarensis; assembly: GCA_963573935.1. NCBI lineage: Eukaryota > Metazoa > Chordata > Mammalia > Primates > Lorisidae > Arctocebus > Arctocebus calabarensis. The sequence continues at coordinate 7,188 of CAUYON010156229.1, forward strand.
GAAAAGTAGGTTACCACTTGTTTCTTCTGCTGGTGAAATTATTGAAGTTTCTCTGAAACAACAAAACCATTTATCTATTTAGAGTGATTCTTATTTCATGCTCAGATTCTTTGTTTGAAATAAGAGAGCACTAAGGAAAATTTTTATTTTACTCCACACAATTACACTGGTATTTAAAAATATATTATGAAATATAAATAATGTTATGGGAAATAATGATAACCTCTTGAAGAGGTTAATAATGATATTCACCACCTAGCTACAACACACTTTAACATTTTGCTATATGTTTGCTTCAGAATTTTTCTGAAATTATAAAAATCCCTGCAAATACCATTACTTTCCTGCATTATCCAGAGGTAACTGGTAACCCAAATTTTGTATATTAATACATAAATGTTTATATAGTACTTTTGCATTTAAAATTTTTAAGTACAAGATTTTTTGCACATACATATTTATATAAACAATAAATCCATCATTTGTATAAATATATTTAGCATTCCACAGCTTACTTTTTATACTCAATGTTGTTTTGAGATTTATGTTGATATTTAAAGCTAGTAGATTTATGCCTTTAGCTTTGATGATATTGTGAATGAGATTTTTGTTCCAATTACATTTTCTAATTGGTTATGTCTGGTAAATGAGAACTTTATTGATTTGGCATCAAGAAAATGTTCTGACCTCATTTATTAGTTCTAATAGGTTCTCTCGGATTTTCTGTGTGAGCAATCATCTGAAAATAACAGATAAGCATTTTTAGAATGATCGTCTTTCTCAATGTGACCTACTAATTTGCAGAATAAAAAAAGCTCATGGGATATCTAATTTCAGAAATAAAATAACTCTCTAGTATCTACAAATGTACGTTACATTGTAGATGTTCAAGAATATCTTATGCCCCATCCTGTATGGTTTTAAGAAGTGTAGTTATGACCATGCTCTTTTCTTGTTCTGCTGACCCAAGATTTTATACTCAGGGAATACTTGGTGTGACTTCAAAGGGAGCACCAGAAAGCCAAAGGACTGGGCTGACTTTTATTTCAAAAAGAGCATATTACCTCACTTAAGAATACTGTAATTTCCCATAACAATGGAGAATTGGGCTTTTTTTGGAGAAATAGTTTTTAAACATAGGAAGCTTCTATTTATATTTCTATATAAATAGATTTAAAATAAAGGTGTGCATTCTCTTGGGTGTTTGTCAATTAAACAAGTTGGGAAAGAGCTGTGAGTTCAACATCATCTATCCCCATTGGGAAGAAAAATAAAGAGCCACATAATGAAAACCAAGGTCAGAGTCCCAATATCTTTGTAGCTATTTACTTTGAGCACCTATCAGTGCTGGGAGAAAAGACCAGTAATCTTAATAAAGCAAGAATCTCCTGGGAAAGCATAGTCTGGTTTCCATGTGAACTGGAAACCAGAGCTGTAAGCTGTATCCCCAATAGGTTAGAATTTCAGAAAAGGAAAGAAGCTTGCTAGCAATGGCTAGCTTAAATGTAAACTAGCTGACTTTTCATTGTTCTGACTTACTCAGCTTACTTTTTTATTTTCTTCTTTTTCTGGAGGTGCTTTCCTTTGCCAAGAATGGGGTCTTTGGTCCCCATTCTCCCTGCAGAAGGCAGAGATGAGCAGCGTTCCACTGGATTCTTCTCTCTTCTTACTGCTACTCAGGGCCTAGGACACAGTGATATAGCCCTATCACCGCCAATAGGTGATGTCTTTATCTGTTGAGAGTTCTTATTATGAAAGGATGTGGAATTTTGTCAAATACTTTTTCTGCATCTATTGAGATGTCCTTACAGTTTTGGTCCTTTATGCTGTTAATGTGATAGATCATATTTACAGACTTGCATATATTGAGCCATCCTTGCATCTCAGGAATAAATTCCACTTGATCATGGTGATTGATCCTTTTAATGTGCTGTCAAATTTACTTTGCTAGGGTTTTGTTGAGGCTTTTTACATTTATGTATATCAGGAATATTAGGAATATTGGCTTGTAATTTTCTATTTTTTGTAGCATTCTTGTCTGCCTTCAGTATCAAGGTAATATCAGTCTCATAAAAGAGTTTAGAATTATTCCCTCTTTAATTTTTGTAATTTTCTATTTTTTGTAGTGTTCTTGTCTGCCTTCAGTATCAAGGTAATATCAGTCTCATGAAAGAGTTTAGAATTATTCCCTCTTTAATTTTTGCTATTAGTCCTTTAAATGTGTGGTAGAACTCAGTGAAGCCATTAGCTCCTGGGCTTTTCTTTGAGGGAGATTTTTGAATACTGATTCCTTCACATTATTCATTATAGATCTGTTCACATTTTCTGTTTCCTTTGTATTTCAATCTCAGTAGGTGGCATATTTCTGGGAATTTATGTTTCCTGGAATTCTTTCAGTTTACCTTATTTGTTGGTGTATAATTGTTCATTGTAGACTCTTAAGATCTTTTGCATTTCTGTGTTATCAGTTGTAATGTCTCTTCTTTTATTTTGGATTTTATTCATTTGAGTCTTTTCTCTTTTTTTCCTTAGTCTAGCAGAGGTTTAGGGAACCTGTGGCTTTGGGTCCAATGTGGCCTTCTGGATCCTTGAGTGTGGCCTTCTGACTAAATCCAAATTTTACAGATCAAATACGTTTAATACAGGGATTTGTTCTGTGAAGTTTTGATTCAGTCGAGGGCCATCCTTGGGGATCTGGAGGCAGGCAGGTTTGTTAATTTTGGTAAATTTTTTCAAATAAACAATTTTTATTTTTTAAAATCTTTTCCATTGGCTTTCTAGTCTTTATTTCATTTATTTTTGCTCTGATCTTTATTATTTCTTTCTTGCTACTAACTGGGTTTAGTTTATTCCTTGAGGTATAATGTTAGGTCATTTATTTAAGATCTTTTTTGATATAGGATTTATTGCTATAAACGTCTCTCTTTGAACTACTTTTGGTTCTTCCCATAAATTTTGGTATGTTATGTGTTCATTTTAGTTTGTTTAGGGATTTAAAAAAAATTTTTTTTACTTCCTTGTTAGTTTTTTCTTGGATCCATTTGTTCAGGAGATGTTATTTCATTTTCATGTTTTTTGTGAATTTCCCGAATTTCCTTCTGTTTATAGTTTCATACTATATGGTTGTAAAAGATACTTGATACACTTTCAGTCTTCTCATATTTGTTAAGACTTGTTTTGTGGCCTACCATCTGATATCCTGGGGAATGTTCTTGTGTCCTTGAATATATGTGAGTACTTAAGAAGAATGTGTGTTTTGCTGCTGTTGTCTATTGCACATGTATTTGTTTGTTAGGTCCATTGGTCTAAAGTGTAGTTTAAGTCTTAAGATTCTTTATTGATTTTCTGTCTGGATGATCTGTCAATTGTTGAAAATGGGTTATTAAAGGCCCATACTATTATTGTATTGTTGCCTGTTTCTCCTGTCATATCTATTAATATTTGTTTTCTATATTTAGATGATGTCTCTTGCTGTCTGGTGATTAAGTGATCATTTTTTCCCAGTGATATTTTTTATTCTTTTCCTATCTTTTATCTATCTTCTATACGTGTTTGCTTCATGGTTACCATGAAACATGTGTTTTATAGTTACAAAATGCTATTTTCAGAAGGTAATAACTTTAACTTTGATTGCATACAGAAACTATACTTTTACTTTTCTTCTCACCACATTCATATTTTCAATGTACCAATGTACTTCCTTTTATATTTGCATCTCTTAATCAATTTTATAGTTATTATTATTTTTAAATTTTTAATAGCTTTGTCTTTTAAAGACAAATTATTTTTGTGCATGGGGGGATGAGCTTTGGAAAGTCCTATTCTGCCATCTTGCTGATGTCAGTTGTTCAATATTATTTATTATTAGGTCAGTTACAGTAGTATTTTTTTCTTCATCTAAAGAACATACTAATTCTAAGCTTTGTATCTGGTTTTTATCTTAAAGAAATGAATGGTTTATTCTACTTGTTCTTGCAAAATCTCATGAGCATGAATTCCAATGTATGTATGCAAATATAGTCAGTCCTTGGGTTATCAACAAGATAGGTTCTATAGGTCTGTTCTTAAGTTGAGTTTGTATGTAAGGCAGCAGGTATATTTACCTATTACCTGTAATGGCCTCTGTTCTTCAGTGTAAGTTGTATGTAAGTTGAATGTTTGTACTCTGTTCAAAAGTGTGAGTCATACATCAGTCAGATATTTATAACTCAGGGATTTATTGTAATAGCCTATGTTCATAAGTGTGAGTTGTGTGTAAGTCAGATGTTTGTAACTCAGGGACTGGCTGCATGTGCATGAATACTTTTGATGAGAGGATGAGAAGAGGATCTAACATTTACTGTATATTATATAACAGACGCTTTTCAGAAGTTTATTGTTTGTAATATACAAAAGCTAAAGAGACTCTGAAAGTATTTTTGAGGTTCAATGCAAGCAGAGATATAAACAATTCTGCTGAAAGGAAAGAGCCATTTAGCCATCTTCCTGAGAAATTTGAGAATGATCTAAGTCTAAAGTAAGGATTCAGATTTAATTTTATATTACCTGCCAAAATCATGGCCTTCAATTTTTTCCCCTCAGGAAATGTCTTTTAGAGCCTGCAAAAAAATTCAACTCACATGAGAATGTAAATCAAGTTAGGATATGAAATCACATATGCCACTTGCTGGCTCCATAGAAGTTTGACAGCAGAATTTAAGTTGCAACAAGCTTCAAGATACCTGAGAAGACCTTTCATTTCAGGGTCTGAAATGATTAAATGATTAAAATTGCTCTTTCATATTTAAACATACCATCTGTAGAAGGCAGAGTGTGACCTTTCACCCATAGTCTCTCAGGCTGTTCTTGAATTTCTGCAGTTGGCACATATGGTATCAGAAATCCATTGCTATTCTTCCTTTGAAATACTAGAGGAGCAGACTTAGAGCAGCTGTTTTTGTGCTGCCAGATTTCATTGAAATGTGGGTTTTAAAAGCCCTTGGCTTGTCATTTTGAGTTAGCTTACCTTAATCACAAATCTCACCATAATATAATTCAACTGATGCCTGAAACTCAATATAGCGGAACATTTGCTGAACAATGCTCTTAGCAATAATAACAAACCAAAATGTACATTTTCCATTGAAATGTCACTTTCAAGTTATGTGTGTTCTCAAAAATTTCTAATAGCTTATAAATGTTCCTTTTTTTATAACAACAAAATACCAAGAAAAGAGTCTCCATTGTGTTCTCTTCCCCCTCATCAAGAATATGCAAGGGAGTATGCATACGGAGAACTATCTGCTTTAGGATTTAGAGATTGATAGTACTACTAAAAAATTGATGCAACCCTGTCATTAAGCCAAAGTAGTAATTAGACAGCCATTACGAGTACACTTGTATGTTTGTCTTAAATGTCATATCAGCCAGCTTCCACAGTTCAGTGGATTGACAGTTACAGTCATCAGGATAAAAGGATATCGGTCATCATAAACAATTTCCCTGTGTGTTTGGGGGCACGAGGTACAGACCCAGGCTATAAAACTGCTCACTAGTTAACCTGTAATGTGCTGGAGACTTTTTTCTGCTTGACTTCAATAGGCTGTTTGCTTGTGAAAGTTCAACTCTTACACTATATTTGAATGCTTCCAGTATTGAATTTAGTGCTTTTTTTTGGAGATAAATTCAACTCTTCACTTCCATTTAAAGTCTTTGTATGAACTTTAAAAAAAAATTTTTTTTTAGAGACAGAGTCTCACTTTATCACCCTCGGTAGAGTGCTGTGGTGTCATACTGCTCACAGCAACCTCCAACTCCAGGGCTTAGGTGATTCTTTTGCCTCAGCCTCCCAAGTAGCTGGGACTACAGGCGCCCGCCACAATGCCCGCTATTTTTTGTGGCAGTTCGGCCAGGGCTGGGCTTGAATCCGCTTCGGTATATGGGTCCGGCGCCCTACTTTCTGAGCCCTAGGCGCCGCCCATTTTTGTATGAACTTTTAAAGCCAGAAGCAAAGATACGTAAGCTATTATTATTTTTTAAATGTACTACAAATTTTATTTTTAAAGCCAAGCTGCGGGGACAGATTTCTTAGAATTCTGTTATTTGGATTTGTTTCTCACATAAACATAGCTGGGAATCAGGAAAAATGACATTGTTTTACTGATGTATTTATTATATTCAGGATTGGAATTGAATGTATTTAATTCCAGATGGGCATAAGACATAACATAAAATAGAATACATTTGTCTTTTTTTCACTAATGCAAGATTCTAAGTCATGGGGATAAACAATGATAATTCATTCTTTCATTTATTTACTCAAAAATATTATTTAGGAGTTCCTCCTATAATAGGTGCTGAAATACTTGCCACCATGAATGAGACATTTAAAAACTCAATCTTGGATTAATTTAGGGAGGCAAACATGTAAAATAAATGTTTATAATACAAGGTGATTTTATGTATATTTATTTTACATAGAGGGATGTAAAATAGAGGAGAGGGCAATTCATTTTGTGAAGAGAAGGTAGTTATTTACTGACTGCTATGATTCAAATGTGTCCCTCAAAGTTTATGAGTTGGAAATGTAATCCCAAATGCAACAGTGTTAAGAGGTGGAAAGTTTAAGAGGTAATTAGTTAATGAGGGCTCTGCCTTCATGAATAGATTTATGCCATTACTGAGGGAGTGGGTTAGTTATTGTGGGAATGAGTTCCTGATAAAAAGGATGAGTTTGGCCCCCTTTCCTCTCTCATGCACAAGTTCTCTTGCTCTTCTGCCTTCTGCCCTGGGATGACACACAGCAGGATGGCCCTTACTGAATATGGGCCTCTTGACCTTGGACTTTTCAGCTTTCAGAACTGTGAGCCAAATAAATTTCTGTTCATTATAAATGATCTAGTCTAAGGTATTTTGTTAGCAGCACAAAGTGGACCAAGACACTGGCTAATACTCAAAATCCCTTCTCCATCCTTCTCTGCTCTGCCTTGACCCTTCTAGATTGTAATATTTGAGTTTCTTTGCTCCTCTGGCTTTGGGGGGATAGACAGTAGTAAAAGAGAAAGGTTAGGGTGTGTATTCTCCCTCTTTGCTTAGCCAAATCATATTTCCTCTGCTTTATTATTATTATTATTATTATGGTTTATTTTTAAGACAACAAACCAAACCCATGGTATTTCCTCTACCATATGACTGAAGCCTCTATTGGGTCGTTCTTCTTCAGTTCTCTCTGATTTCAGCTTATCCACTCTCTGCTTTGCCCCTTCAGTTCCAGGAATGTTAATAGCTTTCCTTTGTTGTTAGTCCCTGGGTATTTCACTGTCCTTTGTTCTTATTACTCTTGTCACATCTTTGTATGTAGTGATACCCCCCACCGAATTCTCCTTGATTAACCTTTGTGCTGAGCCACTGACTCACACAGACAGGAATACACAAGGTCAAGGAAGATAATACAGGAGTTTTTTACCTTCAAATTTTCAGCACATAGACTTTGATAGATCTGAGCAAAACTACTATCCGGACTAAAAAGTGCCATTTCTGTTGCCACCAACAGAATAATGTAGTAATCACATGTACTTAGTCAATTAGGGCTGTGGTCCCTAACTTGTTTGGTACCAGGAACTAGTTTCGCGGAAGATAGCTTTTCCACAGACCAGCTGGGGAGGATGGTTTTGGGATGATTCAAGTGCATTTCATTATTGTGTGCTTCATTTCTATTATTATTAAATTGTAATATATAATGAAATAATGATACAACGCCCCATAATGCAGAATCAATGGGAGCCCTGAGCTTGTTTCATCTGTATTTGCAGCCTATCCTTGCTAGTATCACCACCTCAACTCCACCTCAGATCCTCAGGATTAGATTCTCACTCGGAGTGGGCAACTTAGCTCTCTTGTATACATAGTTTATATGAGGTGTTCTTTTCTTGAGTCTGCTAGCTATTTTTCTCCATTTTAAAAATATTTTACAAATATTAACTCTATCCAAACCTGATAAATGCAAAACAGTAAAAGTATTGTAAAAACTACTTTAATAGGCATACATTTGCTTATGACCAAAACAAGAATTGAGATTATTTGAAAAAGGTGGAAGTCGCATATACACAAGGAATGAATTTTTTGTTTTGGTAGGAATAATTTTGAGGGGGAAAGGGTAAATCACATAACAATAGAAAGAAAGTGCTGTGCCTAGCTGTTATGGGATCAATTTTGTCCCCCACAAAATTATATGTGAAAGTACTAACCCCTAATGTATTTGGAGATGTCACATTTAAGGAGGTAAAGTTAAAGAAGGTCATAAGAAGGGGCCCTAATGTAATAGGACTAGTATCCTGATGGAAGGAGGATGAGACACCAAGAGTCTACGTGCACAGAGGACAGGCCCCGTGGGGACACAGTGAGAAGGTGACCATCTACAAACCAAAGAGAGAAACCAATCCTGCTGGCAACTTGATCGTGGACTTTTAGTCTTCAGAACTGTGAGAAATAAACTCCTGTTATCAAAGCCCAATCTGTCACATTTTGTTATGGCACACAAGATAGACTAATAGGCTAATCAATGGACAATAATCCACAAGAGACTAAGGCAAGTCACTAAGGCAATAAAAAAAAAAATTTGCAAAAATTTGCCCCCATAGGGCTAAAGGGTTAATATTAACATCAAGTGCCTGTTAGCATCAGAAGAGGACTTGGGACTTGTTCCAAAACTTAAAATGATCCTGAGGCTTCTCCCTTGGATGACTGGCTGGATATTGATGCTATAAATCAAATTAGAAAAGTGAGGAAGAAGATATTTAGTGGGGAAGATAAGTCTGACTTTGGGGATGTGAAGGACATTTAAGTGGAGATTTCTAGAAAGAACGTGGAATATAAGACCAATACTTAGGGTATTAATGATTTATAGATAGAGATTCAATTAAAAACATATGTACTTAGCACTTACTATGTACTAGGCACTGTTCTAATGTTTGGGTTATGTCACTGAACAAAAGTGACAAAAGTACCTGCCTGGGGAGCTGAAATTTTAATGGATGGGAGAAAGAAAAAAGCAATAACATAATTAGTAAATTATATAGTATTTTTGGAAGACAATATAATGCCTCAGGAGCAATATAGCATGCCAAGGTATTTGAGAGTTCTGGTGGGGGGTGAAGTTTGCAATATTCTCTGAGATCATTCAGTTTAGGTCTTACTACGATGTCTTTTGAGCAAAGACCTGAAGGTTAGGTAGTTAGCTAAGAGGTTATCTGAAGAAATTGTGTTCCAGGCAGAGGGAACAACCACTGCGAAGCCCTGCTTAGTGTATTTGAGAAAGAAGGAGAAGAGTAATAGAAGATGATGCCAGAGAGGGAAGTTGGGAGAAGTGTCAGGTCTCACAGGCATAGCCTTTTGTAAGGAGTTTGAGTATTACTCTGCGTAACTAGAATATCAGAAATGGAAAGTTCCGAATTGAGGTGTTGGCTGGTCTGACTTTCATTTGGGGAGAATTATTGCCTGCTGTGTTGACAATAGGTTGTGAGAGAAGGGCAGGACAAGGGTGCAAGCAGTTAGGAGGCTGTTGCAGTAACAAAAGAGAAGGAAGAAGTGTGCTAATTTGAAAATAGAGATGATTTACTAACAGGCTATATAGGGAGTTTCAGAGAAAAGGAACAAAAGATGACTCTTTGATTTTTGGACTGAAAAATCAGAAGGGTAGAAAAATAGATGGAAGAAAAGATAATAACTATTGAGCATGTTGAGATGAGGTGTTTGCTATCATTTGGAAATGTTGAATAGGCATTCTGATATCTTTGACTGGAGTTTGGGAGAGAGGTTCAAGCTAAAAGTATAAATTTGGGAGTGAGCAGCACATGAGTGGTATTTATAGAACTATCACTGGATGAGATTACCAAGAGAATGAATTTACTTATAAAAGAAAGTCAAGGATTCAGCGTGGGTCACTCCAATATTAATAGGTCTTAGAGAAAAGGAGTATCCAAAGAAGAAGGCTGAGCAAGAGCAGCCACAGAGGTAGGGGAGATTCAAGAGAGCATTGAGAACTGGAAGTGGAGTGAACAAGGTATCAAGGAAGATGGTGTGATCAGCTGTGCCAGATGTTGGTGATAGTCAAGGAAGATGAGGGCTGAGATTTCATCACTACATTTAGCACATGTCAATATTCAAGAATTCTCCTGAAAAATTTTCTGCTGAGAGAAATGACAAAGTGATAGCTCATTAAAGCAGTGGCATTACGATAAGGTTTATATGTGGTTTTAAAGACAGGATCAATAACATCATGTTGATATACTATTGGGAATGATCCAATTGAGATTGAAAACTGAATGATGCAGAAAAGGCAAGAGGCTAATTGCTGGAGCAATGCCACTGGAGAGATGAGAAGGGTGGACTGTAGCATGTGTAGGGCAGGTTTGGTTTTGAACAGGAGCAGAAATAGGGTAAATATGGAGCTGGAGTCTGGGGAAATTTTCTTTTGACTGGTTCCATTTTCTGTAAGGTAGTAAATAAGATTATCAGCTAAAAGCGGTTGAGAAGGGTGACAAGTAAGTGGCAGTTGGAATGTTGGGATGTGTGAGATTGCTGGTTTCAAGTCAGCCAGAGTTGAAGCTACCTTCTCTCTAGGGGCAAGGCGATACCTTTGATGAAGCCATGAAACTTCACTGATAAGGCGAAGACCAAAGGATTTAGGCATCACGGTGGTAACATCCCTTTCTCAGCTCTCTGCCCAAGGTGTGATGTTGCAACTACCCGAACTGATTCAGAGACCCAGACCTGGTGAGGTACACATTGCTGGGGAGGCAGCAGTAGACATAGTAGGGTGGTACTCTGAGGGAGGGAGGATCTTTTCTACTGTTCAACTCTGGAAATCGTCTCTGATAACAGACAATAATCACAATCTTCTGTTCTTAATCTGGGATGATGTCAAAAAGCTTTTCACATATCTTTATAGATAGAGATATATTTGTATATTTTGCAAATGTGTATATATTTATGCGTACATCTCTATATACACACACATATGTGGTACGTGTTTATAGACAGAACAAGACAGAAAGCATGATTTATGAACAAAAGGGCTTTATTCATTGGATTTGTAGACTTGCATCTTTCCCTTTCTCTAAGAAGAGGCGTAGTGATCTTGCTGAAGAACAATAATCACCAGTCCATTGCTATCACTTTTCTTTCTGATCAGGAATCTTGATATGTTACTGTTAAGGGATCCTGAAGAGACAAAAAGCATAATTTAAGCTGTTTTAAGCAAAAGGTAAAGTTACTGACTTAGATAAGGGAACAATCTGACCCAAGGCACTGTCAGAGCCAGTATCCATATGCGTCATCAGGAACCTGTTTCTTCTGAAAAAATTATATTGTCATGCTGGCTCTAGAAGCCAAGACAAGATTAGACATGGTGATGATTTGGTTCTCCCTGTATCAATGTCAATTCAGGTCTTGTATCCAAGTGTTTCCTTTTCTAGTGTACAGCCATGCTCAGTCTGCTGCTTAGCTGTGTCAACTCCACTACAGGGGATAAGGGCTACCAAAGAAGCCCTCCAGCTTTCATACTTACCCTTTCACTGCTGGTTAGTATCCCTTAGTTTCTCATTGTCCCTCTGTAAGGCATCAGCACAACTCTGTTGTCCTTTCAGGAACTGTCCTCCTACATCTTTCAAATGCTTGAGTTATTACACCTACCAGCACATTCCCTTTCAATTTGCTTTCCTAGTTGGAAAACATTTATCACCAGTGAAATCTTTAGCAGTTCAGCTACCATCTCTTTCTGGGGACTATCCATGCATACTCCATATACTGTTCACAATGGCATCATCTCTAACCTATGTAAAGAAACACGTTTCAAAGTTTTATCTTACTACCTGTTCTCTTGGAATAGCTCTAGCAGCATTTGTGTTAGTTTGGATCCTTCAAGAATCATCTGCCAAGATGGGGTTAGATGTGCAAGAGGTTTATGGTTGGAAAAGATAAAGGGGAAGGAGTTAGTGAAGGTGAGAACTTTCAAACAATGATGCTGATCTGACAGCTGGAAGAGGAGAAGAAGGAAGGTGAATTCGCTTGGTAGAGTTTCATAGTGAAGCACAGTTCTATGAAAGTTTCAACCAAATCCATAGGAAGTCCTTAAGCCAAAAATCTCCCATTGAAGGCATCCAACATTAGTAGCCCTGCCATAGTTAGTCTTGGCTGAGAGGAGCTTACAGGAAGTATGGCCTTGGCATGAGAATGGTGGAGAAAAGGGAAGGGACAGCAGCTGAGGCCATCAGTTAATTATGCTTTGATATGGGCATTTTCATGGCTATCTTCCACATAGTCTCAAGATGGCCTTTAGCAGGTAAAGGATTAAATCACTCCCAGTTTGAATCCAGAGGAAGACAGGCATCATTGTCCTAGCAAAAGCCATGAGGTTGACTTGGATTGGACCAGTGGAGGTTGTATGCCTGCCCTGAGCTATTCATGGTAGCACGGAATTACATGCTCTGAATTACTCAGGTCTAGTTTTCATGCTCTACCTCCAGGATAGGAGTTGGAATCCCACATACCATGAGAACTGAGAGGCAGTGAGGGGCAGATTTCTAAGCAAAATATGCACATATAGAAAATATTTATTTTTAATTTAATAGCTGTTGCATGATTGCTTTCCAAAGATACTATAGCAATTCATAGTTTCACCAAAGAGTCTAATATTACATTCCCCCCAGCATTTTCATTAGCAATATGTGTTAACTTTCTTTTTAAATGTTTGCTAACTTAGGGGTATAAAGTCTTTGGACATTATCACTTTGATTTATAATTTTCTAGCGTTTATAAATTTTTTGCATATTCACTGGCTATTTGGGTTTGCTTTTCCATATATCGACCTCCCACATCCTTTTCCATTTTCCTATTTTTTTTTTTTTTTTGGTCCTTGTCTTGTCATGTTATAAGAATAGCTTTCATATTATAGCTAATAGTCCTCTGTTCTCTGCATTGCAACTGGGAAAGGAGAAAGCAGCCTTGATCTCTGCACCTGTCTTCCCCTTCTCCATCTTTGTTGTCAAGACTAGATCCATAGTCCTTAGGGTGCAGCCAAGTTCAATGTGCCAGGAAGGCCAGGCAGTAGCTCTATCATTCATTTTGGAAAACAAAACAAAATAAGCCCTAGTCAAGGACATATTTCCATTACCTACCTCTAGAACCACTTTCTCAATATTTGCCCTTTTCTTTTTTTTTTAATTTTTATTAAATTATAATTGTGTACATTGGTGCAATCATGGGGCACAATGTGCTGACTTTATATACATTCTGAAATATTTTCATTGAACTATTTAACATAGCCTTCATGGCCTTTTAATCAC
>CAUYON010156232.1:0-15913 GCA_963573935.1 Arctocebus calabarensis
GATTCATATACATTCAGAAATGTTTTCATCGTACTGTTACAGATAGCCTTCATGGCATTTTCTTGATCACTATATAAAGACATTGATACTCTACATTTAATAAGTTTCCCCAGTACCCTGCTAAGATGCACTGTAGGTGTGAGATAGAAATATGATTAGAAACTTTCTACATGAAAGGAAATTAGGATATAGAGAATATTACAATGAGTGATACATTTTTTTGATGTTCAAAAAATATGCCATAATGGCTGTGTCCCACACATCACTCTAAGACAGGGGTTATAGCAGAGACGGGACAATGGCACCTCTTTCATGTACAATGTGAAGGATCAGTATTGATAAACCATAATGAGCACAGAAGCTCTGGGTTCTATGGATGTGTTCACAGGTGTAGGAGGGTAGGGGCTAACCCACTTCAAGGTGCAGGAGATACTTTCTGGGGAAATGAAGTTTCATCCCAGAGGCAGACCAATTTTCTCTTTTAATAAGAACTCCTGATGCCCTGAAAGAAAGCAGGATTTGTCCTAAGTAGCCATATCAGCACCATTTTTACAAAAGAAATAGGGCCATAGCATGTCCAGATGCTAGAAATAAGACAAAAAGTGACCACATATGTTGGAGGAGTTGTGAGAGTAGATACAAAGGAAGAAAGAGGATACACATGAGCCACAAAACTTTTGCATTTGTATGGCCTGAAAATTGGGACACGATTTTGAAATATTAGAAATTTGGAATTAAATGATTCTATGAAAAAATGCTCTCTCCTAGAAGAGTAGAGCTTCTTGGTGCTAATCTCTTCCTAATGACATCAGGAAAGGGAGGTCTGATTACCACTGTGTTGTAATGTCATCATTCAAGGCGATGAGCTCACAGAGGTAATGGAGGCCCCATTGAACTTCATTTCTTCATACATTATAAGAAAGGCAATGGTTGATAGAAAATGGCCAAAGCCTTTTTTTTGTGAGTCATACATATTACCAGAAGCCTCTCCTTTCCTAGAATTTTTTATTTATTCAACTTTTTTAAATAATATTTTTCAACAGTTTTCACTACTACTTTTATGCTTGTAGGACATGCTTCAGAAAACTTTCTAGAGAAAAATTTCCTTTAAGAATAGTGTATGTATGTGAGGTTTTTTTTTTTTCTATTTTGGTGGGAGGAGGGGACTGTTTTCTAGTGTTTTTCTCCCACATTCTTGAACAGATATTTATTGTATCTTTTCACATCTAATTATTTAACATTTAAAAACAGCTTTTATTTACTGGGCAGTAAAACAGTGAAAAGTTAAATTATGGCACCCAATTAAGCAAATATTTTGCTTTGGTCAGCTGAAGGGAATGAAAAAAAATTTTTTTTTCCCTGTGAGAAATTCTTTTTATCAGTAACTGGACAAGTGGTATCATTAAGTTGATGCTTTTTTGTTATATTGAGATAAGACTGAATTTTAAAAAGTATTAACTTTTAAAAAGTACACATAATTGGGTTTTCTTCCATTTCCCTAGTTTTATTCTCCTATCTTCTATATTTCGTAGCTTTGCTTTTTACTGCTTTCATTCTGAGTTAAATATACAGTCAGATTTTGTGGAATTAATATACATGATGCTGGGATAATGTAAGCTTCTCCTAACAATGGATCACAATTCATTTTAAATTAGTGAATTCATTTAAATGAATTAATTGGGTCATTATTTACATAAAGAAAGAGTTTTATTGGGAATAAAATAATAAAAGACTTTGCTCTGATAATGTTGCATCTATATAACTTAGGATAAGAGATGGCCCATTTTCTCTCTTCTCATATTACACTCCCATAATTTTTCCAATAACTGCTGCATGGAAAAGTCAAGTTGGTGTTGAGTTGGTGGCAAATAAATGAGAGCAGTTGAACTGTATAATTGCATAGCTTGGAGATAATAATCATGTACAAAGGGATATGTAGTGTTAGAGTGAAGGTAGTGCCAAAATATCAACAAAATCCAGAACAGAAGAGAAATCCATACTCTTTTAAGAAGACTCATGTGTTCCCCTGTCCTGACCTTCACTGGTTCTTGATCACTCCAACCTCTACCATTTCCCTGGGCTCTGTATTCATAAGGCATTTACTGTGTTATTCTTTACATGGCTAGTATGAGTTACTCTTTATTTTTTCCCCAATAAAACTCCTTAAGAATAAAAACCATTAAAATTTTTTTTTATATCTATCACAGTTAGACTCAGCCAAATGTAGGCAAGTGTAATGTCCAAATAATATAATAACCAGCATGTTATGGGAATACAGGAACTGACCCTGAACCCTCTGTACCTCTGTCTTGCAATGGAACAGGCTCTGGAGGTCTGCACTGTGCCTGGTATTGATCCTTTAGTTGCTGGACTGTGGGGACATCCAGAGGTACTTGAGGAGGGGTTGGAATAGCCAAGGACAGTGGCCGTTTTCCAATCAGCTTAGATGTATTTTAATATTTTAGATGGATTGTGAACCCTAGATAAGGGAAAGCATTATGGTTGCTCTGACTCAGATGTTTTAGACTTCAGCAGCTGGTGACTAAACCTATGTCTCCTTTTGACATCCAAATTGTAATGACACAATCAATGTTGCTTGTGAAACCTTGGACTTTTACCATGTTCTTCTTTTGGACATGTCCAGCAAAGTTGTTGGGTTCAGTTCCATAGAGCCCCGGTTGTGGTTGCTTAATGCAGCTATGGCTCAGCTCCAGATTGCTGCACCGTTCTGATGTAGTTTATTCTTCTGAAGGGAAACCATCTTTCCTTGGGCACCTGTTACTTCCTCTGCAACTCATAACTTGAAGTGTGAACCAAGCCTTGCCCATATTTACAGAGCGTGATGGCTGAGGACAGCTTCTAGTGATAAGAAGATTTTACAGAAGTTAAAGGGAGCATGGAGAAACCCAAATCTGGAAAATGACAGGACTCTTCTCAAAGCCTATTGGCCATGAACCTCCTCAGGGTCCCTCCAATGGGTTGCTTCTTATCTACGGATTGTTGCAGGGACCAATTGCACCCGTTGATAACTTTGATCAAGACTCTTCTCAATGGGCGGTGCCTGTGGCTCAAAGGAGTAGGGTGCCCACCCCATATACTGGAGGTGGCGGGTTCAAACCCAGCCTTGGCCAAAAACTGCCAAAAAAAAAAGACTCTTCTCAAGATCTGCCTGAAGAATCCCCGGGCTCTGTTCAGGAAGGTTTTATACCAGCTCGCTTCCAAGACTGATTCTGCTAGTTTTTGCACCTCTGGATGAAACTCCCAAGGTAGAAGAGAACAAGATGTGGCCTTTAGGTTCCCAGTGTCAGGGAGCTGGAAGTGAGTTTCCGCAGTGGCGAAGGGGCTGCCCCTGCTATTATTGTGGGTTTCTGTTTCAGGACTCGGTTTTCCTCAATAGGGAGATTATCGCACCAGACAAAGGGTGGGCTCTCTCTATGTTTCTTACATGGATCAGGTGGGAAGTCACTTCTAGAGGTCTGTAAGGTAGGAGGCACTTGGGGAGTCGTATCTGGGAAGAAGGGGGACACCTAGCCCTCCCTGCTCTATGGGGGAAAAGAGAGGAGAGGAAAGTAGAGTAGTAGCTCAGAGTCTTATAGGACAGGGACCAAATCTACAGGTGTCAGATACAGGCCAGGGAGAAGGTTCCTAGGGCTGAAAACCAATCCGGAAAGGGGACTTTAGGAAACCACCCCGGACACCTGCCAATCATATATGTCAGTCATCTGGTAAAATCCCACACCTCCTGTGAGCCTTTCTCTGACTAGGCCAGTAAAAAGGAAACCACGAGGGGTGGCGGCAGGGAGTCTTTGCAGTCTGCCTTTGTTCATTAAGACACTGATACACTCATCTCTCTGGAACGTATCTTCGCTATGCATACGCTATGCTTCCTTCTTATCTCTAATGAAAGCCGCTAGTGTGGAATTGCTTCTTGTGTGTGATCAGCTGGTTGCACAGCCTTGCTTATAATTCTTCCAAGCAAGGAGCCAAAGAACCAGGAGAGTAGTCAGCCAAGAGGGCGGACCTGCCAGTCTGAAGGCTTGTCTCAAGCTGGTAGCATCTAGTACCCGTGAATTGAGTGGCCTGTGAAGTGAACAGGCTTCCTATGACTCCCTCTTTCTTTCCAAAACTTTAAAAAATTGAGTCAAGCAAAAGGATTGGGGATGGAAGGGACTGAGGCTTCTGAGCTGAGATCAGCTGATAGAATTGTTTATTCAGGGGATGTGAATCCTACAGAGCTTTCAGCAGCTCTGCCATCAGGCTAGAGGACAGTGCTAAATTCCAGTTCTTTCCATATTGTTGTATAATACAATTAGAACTTTTTGTTGATGACTGTATCTTTGATCCCTAAAGATTGAATGACTTGAAGTACCTGAAGCCCATCTATTCTTCATAGAGTATTCATTTCCTCAAACATTTGCCAATGTCTATCACAAATATCTGAATGGGTTGGTTGTTAAGTCAAAAGTTCATCTTCTTCCAGTTTCTGCCTTTCTCTCCAGGCACTCCCTTGAACCAGCTGGAGCATTTCAGTTCCCTGGGTTTTCTGAATAACTGATAACTTATTTTTCTTTGGAAGGAGGCCTAACCTCTTCAAAAATATGTACATGGTAAGTGATTATAATATCAGAAGTAGCAAGGATGTATTAGTGAACATACAGAGTGTAAAAATATTTGATTAACTTCTTGGGGAGAAAGCTTAATTCCACTTTTTATCTAAAAGTTACCAGTTCATAACTCTTCAGTGTTTTTCAATTTCAAAATGTGATTGCTCTTTCATCAGCTATAAATTTAGAGCCCTTTTTATTTCTCTTTTTTTTTAGAGCCCTTTTTCATGACTGTGTCTCTTCCAACCAGTACAAGTCTACTTTCATTAGTTGGCTTTTGGGACTACTAGTTTAGATTGTGACTACTAGTTTAGATTTTTGTTACTTTTAAGAGATTTTAACTTCATTAAGAGATTAAGTACATCAGGAACTGGTATAGTCTGGAGAGTCAGGTTCTTCCTCTAAAGGTTCCTTCATAAGAAAGCAAACCTACCTAGTATCATGGAAACGTAATCTTTAGAGGTAAATAAATGTGTTCTCGGTCTCATTAAATGGTGCCACCAACAAAGGAAAAAGCAAAAAAGACTATTTTCAAAGCCCAGAATTTAATTTTCTGAAGCCCAACAGGAGAAAAGTTGCTTTTTAATTCCTCTCTAGAGATGACACATTTATCTGTTTCACTTGATCTCTCCCCACAGTTGTAAAATAATTTCCAGCTTCTAAAATTTCTGAAGTCAGGGCCGTTTAGTTCTGGGTCACCCTGCAAATGGAAGGTTAGAACTCTACTTCAAGTTGCCCTGTTATCTCTGTTCCACCTTTTAAAAATATTTTCTCTAGGGTGAAATGAGGACTGATTGTACCTTTTGTCTTATTATGGTCTCTTCTAATTTTCTGATTGCAATATTGAATAAGAATAAATGTGCATACATCTTGAAAGAGTATAAAAATTTTGGGCTAAGGGGTTTCACATCCTGATTTAGGGGAAAACATAATAAGCAGATAGTAAGATAAGATTTGCATAATTTTGCAAAAGCTTATCTAATTTACAGCACCTGAGTAAATATAACATGACATCTGATATATGCGTTTAGATCCTTCTGAACCTTGAGTTCCCCACCAAATAATGGAAAGTCAGTAACTTAAGTTTAGAATAACAAGGGCCATCCACCAGAGTGGGTTCCAAAAGGAATCCACTGTTTATATTAGTAAAAATGACTATCTTTCGCAGCTTCCAAATCACTCCTCCAATGAAAACTAAAATCCCATGCTTTACTAGATATTATGAAGAATTCACGTGTTACAAAAGAAAGAACTGTAGAGAAAATTATTGATAGAATTGTTATCTTCTTGAGTGCATATAGCAGTGGAATGGTCATGTCTATAAGATATAGATGATCCTGAAGAGTGAAAATGGCAGGCTGTAGACTTTATAATGATGATGACGGCTAGGGACAATTGTGGGTAAGTAATTCTGGGATGTAAGTGCATGTAGATAGTGTGAAAAGTCCCCATTCCCATGTTCAAAGCCAAACTTTGAGGACACTGAAGCCCTTGTGAATGCTGTGGTAAAAATCTAGCACCCTGTCACATGAAGGCTGGCCCCCAGCAAAAACCATGCTTGTAGGTGCCAAAGAATTCCTCCCAGGGGAGGATAATGGTATTCTCTCAGAGTTGATTGGAATTAGAGCTGCAGCTTACCCAAGAGATGTCTCCATCTCCATAAAAGCCTCTTACTCCTGCATTGGGACAGTTGAGGTGAGAAGCCTGCAGGTCTTCTGTCCCAGCAGCCTGACAGGAACTCTGTGCTCCAGACTGCCAGAACAGAGACCATGGCCAAAGAGAGAGGATGATAGGTGGAAAGATAAATGTCAAGAAAGCAATGGAAAGTGATAGAAATGAGGAAAATAGTGGCTGAGAATAAGAAGAGCATTGGTCAGATGATAAAGGATGAACACAGAGAGAAGTTGATCTCCCACCAAATGTGCATCAGCTGATCCTGGAGAAGGAGCAAGACATGGATGACCTGAACTTGGTGCAGAAGTCTCTGACTGAGCTGGGTATGGTGGCTCATGCCTGTAATCCTAGCACTCTGGGAGGCTAAGGTGGGTGGATTGCCTGAGCCCAGGAGTTCCAAACCAGCCTGATCAAGAATGAGACTCCATCTCTGCTAAAAATAGAAAAACTACCTGGGCATGATGGTAGGTACTTGTAGTCTCAGATACTTGGAAGAGGATCTCTTGAGTCCAAAATTTTGAAGTTTCTGTGAGCTACTACCTTTTAAGGAGATATGAAAAAGTAAAGGAGGTCCTGGAAGGCTTCCTCAAGAATGAGAAAGTACCAAAGAGATGTGTGCAGAAGTAGCTGTCCCAAGTGAAGAAAGAGGAGCAAAGTTACTGGGCCCTGAAGTTGTACACAGAGGAGAAACTGGACAGGGCCAATGCTGAGCTCATCCAGGTTTGAGGCAGGATATAGCAGGAGCTGGCCACTCACCAGGCCAGCCTGCAGATGGAGGCTGTGAGTGGATGTCCTGGAGAAAACGCTGGAGCAGAAGAATAACAAGATAGAAGAGCTCACGAAGATTTATGATGAACTAATTGCAAAAATGAGGAAAAGCTAACTCTGAACCAAAGGTTTAGACTTGACAGTTGGTGTAATATGACCATCGGCCACACTGCTGTTCCTCCAATCATATGGACAGAGTCTGTTTTCACTTTTGTATTTGTACTACTATACTTCCTTTCTAAATAAAGTTGATTTGATTGTGTGCAGGAATAAGGCTAGCCAAATTCTTGCTATTGGTGTGCGTTTTCTTAGTATAATTCATGGCAAGTTGACTTCAGAGTTCCTGTATCAGGAAGATTGACTCTTTAACAAAAGACAAATTGCTGACCTTGGTCTTGTCCTTTGTACACAGATGTCAGGGTGAGCATTTTTTGGTTTGAACATCAATGTGTACAGCGTGCATAAGGAATCTTGCCTTAAAGAGTATAAACTTGATCTGTATTTTCTAATTGTTTTTAAAGAAATGCATTATTTCAAATAAAATTCTCTGTTATAAATAAACTTTTTCTTGATCTTGAAAACCCTCCCTATAAATTACTGGTATCAAAGTAATAAGGAAAAGACACAAGAAAAATACATCACAGAACTCATCATAGTTTACTGGAAGAGATGTATTTTAACACAAAGATTAGAATAATATTTTCAGATATTCACAAGGGTTCCTATTTTTTTTTTAAGTTCTTTAATTCCCATTTCTTGGTGGGTATGTATTGTCTCAGAGGAATGGCAGATTTGGTGAGTATAAGCAATCATTGATAAGTTTTGACTTTATAGAGCCCACAGCAGAAATAACAGTATGGAAATCAAAGCTTTCCATGTACAAGAAGTAGGATATTTGAAATTTTTATAATGCATACATAGATTCCAAAAAGTCAAATCTTGAAGGATTGCATTTGGAGTTTTATTTATTTGTTTTTACTAATCACTAAAGCAAAGAGTAAAGGGAACTTGATAAACTATGCACAGGCCCTCAAACAGTCACCCACTGGTAACCTAAAGACATTTCCATTCATATCCCAGTGACCAAAGCAAGTCACATGGTCCTTCCAAGTTTAACCAAGGCAGGATGTCTACTCCTACAATGGCACCACAGAAGAGGGTGCTAAATATGGGTAACTGGCTATACAGTTTGCCACAAAGGTAAATTTATACTTCTGCCTCTTCTCCCAATTCCTGTAAAGGACAGAGTAGGCATATCCTGGCTTATTGCTCAGTCCCTTCATGCTTTACACCCTTGGAACTCAGACATGAATTGTTTAGCTGACAGGACCCAGGAGAGCTGAGAAAACCTGTTTGTGAAATCCTTTTACAGAGATATTTTTGTCTGAAAACACTCTCAGTCAGCCCCAACCCCTCCTCCCCCCATACACACACTTTTGTCAAGAAGAAAATGACCTCATAATGAGAAGGGAAAAAATAGCCACAACGTTAAAATGATAAGCAAAGAATCAGGCCAATAGTAATGTACGAAATGTCCTACTTTCGATTTTCCATGTAGGAAACACTTAAGATAGACTTAAAATTGATTTTTAATATTCTCATCAATATTCTTAGCCACTGTTGATGGATATAGTGTCTCCCTCTAGTCTCCCACCTCCCTATCTTCCCTTCCCACTTTCCTCTCTAGTTAACACTGGCTGTCCTTTAAATGCAGTCTAAAACATAGCCTATTTGTATATTAATCCAGCAACTACAAAGGACATCAGAACACCTAAGGATGGCTGAGATTAGGACCCAGTGTAACAAGGGCCTTTGAGTCTTAGATGTGATAAAATGAAAAGTGACATTTCACAGAAGGAGAGAGCTTCTGTTTTTTTATGTTAATGTTCAGAGATGGCCCCTGGGAGGAATTGTTATTCTGTCTCAGGGCTTCACAGATGTGGCAGATTAGAGACCCACCCACTGGAAATGTTAAAGGAAGTCAGTCAGCAGCTCCCTCTCCCTTGGGCTTTCCTAATGACTGGCCCCTGTCTTGGTTAATTAACTTAGTTGGATGCAGCTTGTAGTGTTAATTCAGTGAGGCTAATTAGACCAAGGTCATGGGCTTGATTTTCTTGTTTTTTTTCTTTTCCAGAGAAAAACCATTTCCAGCCCCTTATAGATCAACTTAAAAATAAGTACTATTGTCCTAAGGAGAATGAACTAATGTAGTGGGGATATAGCTGTACAAACTACCAGGCACCCCTTCTTTCTGCAATGCAAAGAATAATCTAGTATGTATGCTGTGCCACAGACATGCATAAAAATTAGCTTCAGCTCAATAGAATGGGCACGGAAAGAGAGTTTGCAATGAGCTTTGGCTCATTTAGGGGGCTGATGGGCAGAGCTAGTAGTGACTGTGTCACTGAGCCTTCCACTACAGTTCAGTATTTGTGATTCTAAACATGATGGGTAACAGGCAATGAGATTTCTCATGGGGCAAGGTCAGCAAACCACATTGTCCTTTGGATGGCACTGATTGAGTCATCTGCTCCTGGAGGACTGGAGATTGCCGTGTGTACCTTCCTTCCTTTACTTCATTGGCATGAGATTGTTTTCTATGTGGCTGCCTCTTTAACTGGGCCAAGGCAAACCTCTACTCCACTGAAATGCTCCTCTGGAAAACCTTAGCTTGGACTTTAGAAGTGGCGCAATGTATAAATTAATGCTACCTCCCTCTTCAGTGAATAAGATATGGCATTTCTCCTTGCTGTTTTAAAATTTTTATCTGTGCCATGTATAATTTCATTGTGAACCTAGAGTAGGCATAACTCAAAACAATTAGCCAAATTCTTCTCACCACGGACTGTGAAATCCTGTGACAGGACATGCATATTAAGTACCAACCTACATTATAAAGGAGAATTTTTTTTTTTTTGAGGCAGAGCCTCAAGCTGTCACCCTGAATAGAGTGCCCTGGCATCACAGCTCACAGCAACCTCCAATTACTGGGCTCAAGCGAGTCTCTTGCCTCTGCCTCCCAAGTAGCTGGGACTACAGGCGCTCGCCACAATGCCCGGCCATTTTTTGGTTGCATTTTTTCATTGTTTGGCGGGCCCAGGCTGGATTCGAACCCGCCAGCTCAGGTGTACATAACTGACGCCTTAGCCTGTTGAGCCACAGGCACCGAGCCATAAAGGAGAATTTTGTAACTCAAGTTTGTATTCCCTCAGGTTGGGCTTTCCTCTGTGTATTTGTGATGTGGACATATTGTTGTTATGGCCCAGATTTGTATTTTGGGTAAGTGGGTTCATTTCTCTGGAAACTAAGATTACTTTTGAGAGCTTTTTACCCAACTATTGGCTTTAAATGCCAGAAAACAAACAATCAAAAACCTCTAACCCATAGTCATAAAAATTCTGGACACAACCAGTCACTTAATTATATCTGTAATCGGCCATTAAGAGAATCAGCCCAGTTGATACTAATACCTTATGTCCTATGCAAGGATGAACCAGGCTAGTGAATCAAGTGTAGAAATTAAGTAGGATAAAGGAAGCCTAGAGTTTGCTGAATCTGTCATAAATCTCTTTTTGCCTCATTTGTAATTTGGCTGATGCATATAACAAATAAAGAACCCAAACGAGATTCTGCCATACATTCAGGCTTTCGTATCCACAACTTCAGCGTCTGTGGATTCAAGCAATTATGGATTAAAAATATTTGGGAAAAAAGCCCAAATAATACAACAATAGAAAATACATAAAAATATAGTATACAATAATTTGTATAACATTTACATTGTATTGGGTATTATAATAAATCTAGAGATAATTTTAAGTATATGGGAGGATTTGGGTATCCTTGGGGGTCTTGGAACCAACTCCTGGCAGATATCAAGCAACAACTATACTGATTAAGTCTAAATAATAATACGTTCATCTTGCCTTATTAAAAGACCCACCACCAATCTGTTCTCATTGAAGCTTTCTCTCAGCAATCACACTTCTGCAAGGGCAGTGGTTGGCATGCTCCATTTGTTCTGTTGGCCTGTTGAGGAAAAGACACCTGTTGATGCTGGAAATATACATTCACCTTCCTCCTTCTCCCATTCCATCACTAAAGGAAACATTGTTAAAAGAAAGTCTTTTACACATAGCTTTGAGGTTATCTGTTTAAGAATGATTAATATTTGATAACATTAACTCAATTTCATCTGCTTAAATAATGTTGTGGAGGGGTAGGATTAAGATTTTTAAAAGTCTGACATTGGGATAAAAAGAAAATGAGAGAACAGGAAGCTCAAGGCTGCAGCATTGACTTGCCAATTCTTCCCAAACTCCTGGGGAGCCAATTATATTTTCAGTGCACACTGAACTGAGTAGCCTTTAATGCTTTTTAAAAAGTCAATGAGTTCGGATGATGCCTGTGGCTCAAGGAGTAGGGCGCTGGCCCCATATACTGAGGGTGGCTGGTTCAAGCCTGGCCCTGGCCAAAAACTGTAAAAAATAAATAAATAAATAAAAGTCAATCAGCTCTACAAATGGGACCAGTCTCTATAACTGTGCTGCCAGCTCAGATACCTGCTAGCCACATGTGGCTTTTTACATTTAAGTTTATTAAAACAAAAAATTTAGTCCTTCAGTCTCATTAGCAACATTTCGAGTACTTGATAGACACATTTGGTAAGTGGCTAGAGATTAGAGAGTGCATATATAGATAATTTCCATCACTGTAGAAAGTTCTATTGAACAATGTTGTTTTAGAAAATTTGAGAATCCAAACCTTCACTGAGATGATAAGAGCCAATTTTATAAGTATGCAATATTTTTCTGGAAATAATTTTTTTTTTTGGTGTTGGAGTAAATAACTTTTGCTCAAGTATGTGTGATGATAGAGCAGGCAAATGTTTTCTCATCATGCTAATAAATGATGTGAAAAGGGAAGTGTGTTGATTCTTTTGGAATGCTTTGCATGTGTTTTAGACATTGAGTTAGGTATATTATGTATTACCTCACTTATGATAAAGCATACCTTTGTGAGAGGCGATATAATTATTTTTATTTTTATAAATATTTTACAAATGGGAGACTCAGGCCTTACAATTAGTAAATGAATGTAAAGAAGTTAAAATTCAGCTTTGTACGATACTAAAATTAGTCTCCCAAACATGACACATGCATGTACACACATGCACAGTTGTTGTGTCTTAAAGCAAACATTACTCTAATTAATACTAGCCAGATCATGAGCAAAAAGCTTTAGATTCACTTTTACATGACTTGTATAGACGTAAGACTGGATCACATGTGTGGTACATATTTGAAGGGTCAGGAGAAAACTTCAAAATACAGATCAAAAATGTTTTCACATAGTAAATGAGAACATCTCATGAATGTTATGTCAATCAGGTTGATAAAAATATCTCAGATTGCATGTGAAGCCCACACACTGTACCCAATGATTGAACTAATGTACACAGCTATGATTCAATTAAAAAAAATAAATAATAAATAAATTTGATTCTTAAAAAAATAATAATAATAATAATTGCTACCAAAGCAGAAATTGAACAAAGTTAAAACCTCTTTTTCCATTTGGAAAATCTTTCATTCAGGAAAAAATGAGAAACATTAAAGATACAATGCATGGTGGGGGGGTGCGGGGCAAGATGGCCAACTGGAAGCAGCTTCCGACAGAGGCTCCTGTCCAGAAAGGAAGATAACCTCCAGAAACTG
This sequence comes from Arctocebus calabarensis, assembly GCA_963573935.1. Taxonomy (NCBI): domain Eukaryota; kingdom Metazoa; phylum Chordata; class Mammalia; order Primates; family Lorisidae; genus Arctocebus; species Arctocebus calabarensis. Next base: position 12,764 of record CAUYON010156232.1, read on the forward strand.
CCCAATTGAGCTGAAGAATAGGAGCCCAACCAAGAGAGAGAAGAGATAACTGCAGGTCACCTCTGCTGAGGCAAGCTGTGATTCCAAGAAACCAACCTTCAGGCAGAAAAACTGAACTAAAGTTTTCCACCATTCTGAACTTCCAGGATGCACCTTACCTGATGCACCAGAAGCTTGACCTCTGCTGAAACTGAGGCAGGAGGAATTGAGCAGCGCCCACCGTCCCTATCTGCCAGACCAGGTAAGAGACTCTGGGGCCCCATCAAGCCCCCTCCAGCCCCCAGTCCAGGGAGTCTGCCTGGAACCATGGGGGTCCACTCTGCCCCAGCTGAGCCCACCACCCGCCACTGGCAGCAACTCTGCTGGGACTCCCATACGACTCTGATCCGTGCCCCACATGGCATCAGCCTGCTGCCCACAGCGGCCAGGAACTCTGCCGGGACCCTCCACATGGCCCCAAGTGGCACCCTGCTGGGCCTTGGCCTGCCACCAGAAGTGGCCAGGAACTCCGCGGGGACTCCCGTGTGGCTCCGATCTGTGCCCTGCCTGGCCTTGACCCAGCGTTGGCCATGGCCAGGGACACTGCTGGGAGCCTGTATGGCTCTAATCCACGCCCACTGGTACTCAGACCTCTGCTCGCAAAAGCCAGGGACTCTTTTGGGCCTTGGTTCACCACCTACCTTGGCTAGGACCACTGCTTGCCACCCACACCAGCCAGGAACGCCAATGGGAACTTGCCTGGCCTCCACCTGCCTGCTCAGGCCAGGAACTCTGGGAGTCACACAACCCGCATCATCCCCTACCCTCTGTGCCTCCACACCATCCCCACCCGTTGGGCCAAGGACTCAGGAGGCGATGCAACCCATGCCCTCCCTCCAAAGCCCTTCTCCCAGCCAGAGACTGCTGGAGGCATGGGCTCCTTTTGCAAAGGTCACCAGGTGCTGGGTACTCCCAGAACCATGTGCACAATCCCACACCCTGCTGCTTGAGCTGCTCCCACAGCCAGAACTCCCTGGGTGGGGCAGTCCCAGAGGAGCTACACAGGGTCACTCCCTACAAAGATCCAGCAACAACATAGTGGTCCTGCCGGGGTCTGATAGGGGAGAGACACCTCCCCAACTCTGAGGATGATCATAGGCAACAGTGAAAAATAATCATGAGGTGAATCAACAGAAAAACTTTGGCAATATGAATAATCAGAGTAGGTCAAATCCCCCAAGGAATGACAAGGTAAATACAGCATAAGATCCATTGCATAAGCAAATGGCTGAGATGTCAGAAATTGAATTCAAGTCTGAATAGCAAATAAGACCAGTGGAATGGAGGAAAAGATGGAATTATAATTTCAAGAAGTAATCCAAAGATGTATCAAGAATTCAATGAATTCAAAGACAAAATGACCAAAGATTTTGACATTTTTGAGACAAGAAGTTGCAACCATCAACGATCTGAGCAATACAGTAGAATCCCTCAGTAACAGAATGGTGCAAGCAGAAGAAAGGATTTCTGACATGGAAGACAAAGCTTTCGAATGCTTCCAAACCTACAAAGAGGAAGAGAAATGAAAGGTAAAAATGGATCATTCTCTCAGACGGCTCTGGGATAACTCAAAGAAAACCAATATTCGCCTTATAAGGATACCTGAAAATGATGAAGTGGCATCACAAGGCACAGAGTTTCTTCTTTATGAGATTATGAAAGAAAACTTTCCAGACTTTTAGAATCTCCATGCCAAGAGATTCCAAAATTCAGACAGCAGACAGTTTTAGATCCCCAGCACAACTCAACCCAAATAAGACATCCCCGAGGCACATCATAATTAACTTCACTAAAGTTAATATGAAGGAGAAAATTCTGAAAGCATCCAGATGTAAGAAATCCATTACCTACAAGGGTAAGAAATCCATTCTTCCTACAAGGGGAAGAATATTAGAATAACTGCAGATCTCTCTGATCAAACCTTTCAAGCTAGAAAAGAATGGTCATCGACTTTTAATCTCCTAAAACAAAATAACTTTCAACCCAGGATCTTGTATCCAGCTAAACTGAGTTTCATTTATGATTGAGAAATTAAATACTTTAATGACATGCACATGTTGGAGAAATTTGCTATAACTAAACCAGCACTCAAGGATATTCTAAGACCTATCCTCCATAAAGACCAGCGAAATTCTCCACCACAAAAGTAAACTCACCCAGAAACTTTTTATCAAATTTCAACTTCCACGATGATGAAAGAATTAAAAATATCCACCAGACTTTCTAAAGAGTGATCATTATTTTCAATTAATGTGAATGGTTTAAATTGTCCTCTAAAGAGACATACGTTGGCTGACTGAATACAAAAACTCAGGCCAGATATCTGCTGCATGCAAGAATCTCATCTTACCTTAAAAAATAAATTTAGACTCAAGGTGAAGGGATGGTCATCTACATTTCAGGCAAATGGAAAACAGAAAAAAGCAGGTATTGCAAACTTATTCACAGATACAATAGGCTTTAAACTGAGTGATGTTAGGAAGGATAAAGATGGATATTTTATATTTGTTAAAGGTACTACTCAATATGATGAGATTTCAATTATTAATATTTATGAACCCTACCAGAATGTGCCTCAATTTATAAGAAAAACTCTCATAGACATGAGTAATGTGATTTTCTCCACCTCCATAGTAGTTGGAGATTTTAATACTCCTTTAGCAGTGTTGAATAGATCCTCCAAAAAGAAGCTAAGTAAAGAAATTTTAGATTTAAACTTAACCATTCAACAACTGGATTTAACAGACATCTACAGATGATTTCATCCTAATAAAATTGAATACACATTCCACTCATCAGCCCATGGAACATACCCCCAAATCGATCACATCTTAGGTGACAAGTCTAACCTCAGCAAATTTAAAAGAATAGAAATTATTCCTTGCATCTTCTCTGACCATTATGGAATAAAAGTTGAACTCAATAACAACAGGAATCTGCATACTCATACAAAAACATGGAAGCTAAATAACTTTATACTGAAGGATATATGGGTCATAGATGAGATTAAGAAGGAAATTACCAAATTTTTGAAACAAAATGACAATAAAGACACGAATTATCAGAACCTCTGGGATACTGCAAAGGCAGTCCGAAAAGGGAAATTTATAG
>CAUYON010156233.1:0-11826 GCA_963573935.1 Arctocebus calabarensis
AATAGATCTGCCATTCGATCCTATAATTCCTTTATTGGGTATATATCCTGAAGACCAAAAATCACATCATAATAAAGATATTTGTATCAGAATGTTTATTGCAGCCCAATTCATAATTGCTAAGTCGTGGAAGAAGCCCAAATGCCCATCGACCCTCGAATGGATTAATAAATTGTGGTACATGTATATCATGGAATACTATGCAGCCTTAAAGAAAGTATATTGTTTTTTTTTTAACTCTTTCTTTTTTTAAAATCAACATAATTTAAATGACCATGGAAATTTAACTATAGTTTCAAGTGTGCAGGGAGATTAAAAGGGTTGACAATCACTACTCTAAAGGAAATTTTATCTGTATGCACAGGAGAAATATGAAAAAGTATTCAATGAAGAGTTAGTCAGAATAATGAAAAATTGAAAACAACTTAAATTACTATGCTTAGGGGAATAGATGTATGAAATGTGATATATTGAAACTACAGAAGAAGATAAAGTTGTTGAAAAGAATGAGATATACATATATCCCTACCAACATGTATAGATCTGAAAAATATCATTTTAAATGAAAAAGCAAGTTGCAAGAAATATGTAAATATTTATGTAAAATTTTAGATAACACCCTAAAAATCATTATATTGCTTATGGATAGCTATATAAATGTAATAATATCGAACAATTAACTTGGAAAAGATTTGCACTAAATTTATCATTGCAGACACCTCTTTGTGAAGGCAGTTGCAGGAGATGAAAGGTGCTTAATTTCATTTTGTTCATGTATAAAATTAAAAAGCATATATTAAGTTCTTAAAATTGTACATGTAGGGATGTTGGTTACATGCATCTTTGACATACAACTCTGGATACTTTTCAAATGTTTTCCTTCTCAAAATCAAAGAAAAAGGAGTTAAAGAAGGATGAGGAACATTTTTGAGAATGCATCTAAGCAAAAAATGAGCATTTCTATTAGTAGAAAAACAATTATGGTTGTTGCAGAGAATTTTGTGGAGACAATTAAAATTGAGCTATTCTGGGCCCTGTGCTTAAGAAGTAGAGTTATATAGTCAAGCTTGCTTTTTATTTTAACTTTCCATTCCTGTTTGTTCTATAATTCAGGGCAACTTTTAAACCCTGAATGTTGTTATCTATTGATAAGGATTACTTGATAATAACAAGGATTCCCTTTTATCTTAAAACTATTTAATGTTTCACTTTTCTCTGATTAAGAACATAGAATTTTATAGTTTTGGCAAATAATCAGATATATTAATACCAAATAAAAGAGAAAACCCAATGTTGTCTCTACCAGAAATAAGTCTTGAAATCCCAGATACTGTAAGATGTTTTTGGTGCTTATAGAGGCTGCAAGTAACAAGTCTCCAAAGTCCCCAGGAAGAAGGTATGATGACAAGATTAAGCATCTCCAAAGACTGAATAAACTATGAGAGAGGATTACACATGTTTAAAAAAATGTTCTTTATTATGTCTCAATAGAAAAACAGGAGAATTGCTAGTTAAAACAGTCATTAAAAGGTTTACTTGTATATGAGGCTGTTTCATGCCCAAAAGCAAGTGAAAAATACAAATGATATCTCACCTTCCATTCAGGTTTCTGGTTGAGGAAAGACCCTCTTTAGCCTATGCACCTGACGGCCCTGTGCTAGAAGCACAGATAGGGCTGTTGGTACAGACATCACCATCAAATGGCCAGTTGTCTCCTATGGGAAATTACCTTGGTTTTATCCAGAAGTGTGTGTGCGAGGTGGTGGGGCTGAAAGAGAATGATGAAGAGAAATTGTCACATTTCTAATGGCTGCCAAACGTGAAGACTAATTTGACTGTGGTTGGTCAGGCAGTCAGGACTCTTGGAGAATTAGAAGTGGCCAGTGATAAAGTAAGAAGTTTAGTAAAAGAAACAGACATTTCCAACCACAAGAACTGGATTTAGATATTGGATTTAGATCTGGTTTGCTTATTTGTACAAGCAGAAGAAACTGGAAGTCCCTCGGTTCTAACTCATGATAGCATTGATCAGTGGAGAGGATGACTCACTGAAGACATACAGCTTCTTTTATCTAAATCTGTCTCCTAAGCACACTGGGATACTCCTCAAATACTGTACAACATGGCTTTCCAAATTGCCAGCCTGAGCAAAAAGTGGCTTTGGGATACAAAGGGCTCTGAATTCCTTTTGTTTCCAAAGCTACTAAAAGAAGAAAGGGTAAAATTTCTTGACATCGAATCCTCAAATTCACCATTGCAGAGCCACTACCACGATTACTTGTAGCTTTAATTTTCTTTAGTTTGTAATGGTGAGAAAATTGCCCAAGCAACCTGTTCCTATTCTCACTTCTTGTTATTAGACTAGTGGGACATTGGAAGAGTGACTCACTCTTTCCCTTTCTTAATAACCTGGCAGCACTGTGTGTAAATGTGTGTGCATATGTGTGTGTGTGTATAAGTGAAGACCTGCGTATGTGTATGTGTGTATGAGATTTATGTGTGCATGTGTTTGTGTGTGCACTGGAATTTGTATATTAGAGTGGATGTGGGCATATGTATATATACTCAAGTATGTATGTGTGTGTGTATTTTGCACATGTATCTATAGGTATATACTGTATGTATGTTTGTATGTGGTTATGTCCGTTTTAAGGGAAGAGTTGCAGAAATCTTTTTTACTTTCTGACATCATGAGACAGATACAGGCTCACCCCAGGAAACCTCTTGACAGATGCCACTGATAGCTGTTCTTCCCATTACCTCAAAGGTCCTCTGGCAGGACATCATCTACCACCCTATGCTTGCTGAGGTGTTCTGAGCTTAGAAAAATTGGTTTGTATGTTGGAAAATGTAAAGGAGCCACAGCTTGGGAAGTTAAATCCCAGAGAAATTAGAGTATACATTAATTCATTTCTGCTTCCAAATAACTCTGTGCCCATGTTATAGGAATAATTATAACACCTCTCTTACACAAGAGGAAACCAACGTCTAGAGAGAGAAGTTACTTCCTCAACTCCCCACAGTTAGTTAGAAGCAGGATGTGAGAACAAACTCCAGGTCACACAGCCCAGTGGGACATCCAATTAACATTCAAACCTCCCACAATACCAGAGGGACCGCAGGATTGACGTGATTCAGTATCAGCAGCCAGCATCTTCCAAGTAGACTCTGACTGCTTATATTTTCGAATGGAGGGGAGTCTCATCACATAGTCTGTTTAGAAATTCAGTTTTAAAAATAAAAACAAAACTTCAGGCTACCAAAAATAAAAGCCACATGTTCTACATTGCATTACATGTAATTAGTACATTACATGTTAATTTAAAAGAATAGAGCTTTTTCCTATAAATAATGGTGTTAGGAAGGAAAGTCTGAATCTTCTTTGAGCAACAAAGCTACCTATAAACCAAAAATTATTCTTATCTTTAATCTAAAATATGACTCTTCTATTTCTCTCATTTTAGCATAAATAAAGCAAATTTCCTTATTTCCTTCCAAAAAATCTGCTGAAAATAGATTTTAAATTATTTAAACAAAGAAGAAAGAACCAGTTTAAGGGCACATGAAACTAAAGGAAGAATAAAATGATAGACTATGACATACATAGGGTCAATCCATAGAGCTTACTATAAAAGCAGGAAAAAGATGTCTAAAAGCTACCCCAGGTGCCGTGCCTCCCTCAGGCAAGAATAACATATTTTTCTTCCAAAATTCTAAGCAGAATACATCATAACATGTCTTCCTAGCATTAGTGATTGCCAGGGTGCCAAATACAGTAAATGGATCAATGGCCTGATGTTATTAGGCAGCTCCTATGATGAAAAGAAATAACCCACAGAATTTCCTTGGCAATCAGACATCAGTGCTCAATGTCCTTCAAGAAGGTCTCCCAAGCAGAATGCCTACACACATTCCTGATCAATAGAGCATTAAACAAGGATGACTGTGTCAGCTCAGCAAACAATGAATAGTTCTGAATCATCTATACCCCCTCTAAAGCAACTGAAGTTTAGAATGTTTTCTAGATGGAAGTTTTAATTAGCTTAGGCCAATCTTGACATCCTTTCATGCATGACTCACTTGTTGGCTGTGCTTTTTTGGTCAGGGCTGGACTCAAAGTAGGCACTCCTGTGCCACCTACTTTTACAATGCTGAACAGTAGTAGTAATAGTTACATTAAAAGTAATAAACAACAGTCATATTTCTAAGTGTCGTGCATTCACTTCTTTAATTATTATAATCACATGACATAGATACAATTATTATTTCTACTTTTAAGGGAGAAATGCAAGCACAGAAATGTAACTTGCCCAACGTCATATAACTGGTAAATAGTAGAGCTACAAATCAGGATCTAAAACTTGCTTTCATAAATACTCTATTACCTTGTCTCTGAAAAGGAGGTAGAGTTGCCCTTCCTGAAAGAAAGGAGGAAGTTTACGCCTGTGATTCTGAATCAGTTAGCTACAAAATTTGGGTAAACATAGAAGGTGTGGAACAGCAGTTTATGTGAGAATCTGCCAATGATGTGTGTCAATCATGGCTTTTACACAGATTAAATAATCCTACACACCTATGAGCCTGTGTGGTAAAGTATACATAGATGCTGTTGTGATTTTCTAATATGCAAATTTATTGCACTCTAGTAATGTTTTAGTCTGTCTGCAAACTTCTTGATAGCAAAGACTACATTTATCCAGCACCATGCCTATCACATAACATGCACTTAATAAGTATATATTAAATATAATTCTTTGAATACTTATTCTTCTATTCCTGGATAATCTAGCTAGTAATCTATGAATTTTGTTTATCTTTTCAAAGAAGCAATTTTTTTCTTTCATTGATCCCTTGTATTTTTGTTGTTGTTGTGAACCAATTTAGTCTGCTCCAATCTTTGTTATTTCTTTTCTTCACTATATTTGGCTTTGGTTCGTTCTTCTTTTCATAGTTTCTTAAAGTGTGACATTGTAACACATAGTTCCCTAAAGTGTAATTTGCAATCTTTCTGTCTTTCTGATGTAGGAAGTTCATGCTGTCAACTCCCTTTTTAGAAATGTTTTTTCCACATCCCAGAGATGTTCAATTTGAAAAATCCTTTGAAGTCCATCTTGATCTCATCACTGACCTAAAGATCATTCAACAGTAGGTTTATTTAATTTCCATGTTTGTGCAGTTTTAAGAATTCCTCTTGGAGTTGATTTCTAGTTTTATTCCACTATGGTCTTAGAAGATACATGGTGTAGTATCAATTTTAAAAAATGTGCTGAAACTTGTTTTGTGGTCTAACATCTGATCTATCTTAGAAAATGTTCCATGTCCTGATGAGAAGGATAAATATTGTGTCATTTGAGGTAGGATGTTCTGTAAGTCTCTGTTAGGTCCATTTGTTCTAGACTACTATTTAAGTCCAATGTTTCCTTGATAATCTTCTGCTTCGATGTTCTGTCTACTTCCGTCAATGGAGTGATGAAATTCTTGGCTATTATGCTATTGCTGTTTATTTACTTCCTTAAACCTAGTAGTATTTATTTTATGAATTTGGGAGCTTCTATGTTAGTCACATACATATTTAGGATTGTTATAGATTCTTGTTTAGTTATATGATGATCATGTTTGTCTTTTTTTTTACTGTGGATGTTTTAAAGTCTATTTTATCTGATACAAGAATAGCTACTGCTGTTCTATTTTGGTTTCCATTTTTGTGGAATTTTTTTCTGTTCTTTTACTCTTAGTAAATGAGAATCTTTATTAGTTTAATGAGTTTCTTGAAATATCATATGTTTGAGTTGTGTTTTTCATCTATTCTGCAAACCTCTATCTTTTAAGTGGGATGTTTAGATCATTTGCATTTTATGTTGATATTGATATGTGAGATACTGTACCAGTTATCATGTTGATTGCTATCCAGATATAAATGTATAATTTTTTAGGTGAAGGGGGTAAGTAAAACTAAAATTAAAATTTTCAAGGAAATCATTATTTCTTAGTTTAAAAAGTTCTCATAACTCAAAAATTTGAAAAACACCTACTAAGACATATAACTTTTGTTGGGCTGAATCTTTCTCAATCATTAAAACTAGATAAGATGACATTAGCTGTATCGTCTGATGACATGATCCCAGTATTGCATGTGAAATAAAAATAGAACTGGTCTTCATATCTTTGCAAGACATAAATTGCCCTTTCTCTTTGTATCAAAACCATAGAGCTCATGCTAAAATGTTAGACACCCAGTGAGCATTAGAAAATGTTAATTGAGGGGGAGGAAGCAAGATGGCTGACTAGAGTCAGCTTTCCACAGAAGCTTTCATCCAGAAGGAGAGTTAAAGGACAGAAGTTTAACAAGTAAGCTGATAGTTTGGAGCTGAGCCAAGAGAGAAGGTTGAAGAGTGCACATCACCCCTGCTGAGGTGAGCTGTGATCCCAAGGAAACAAACGCTAGGTACAAAACACATTGCCAAGTGGACAGGGGTCTCCTCCCCCATGAGAACAGCTTGCAGTGTACTTTCTACAAACAAACAAGCAGAGTTCAGATCTCTTCTTTTTCTATTCCATGGAGGAGAGCCACTAAACACCAGATCTCATTTCCCCTGAGAGGACCCACTAGAGTGCCATGGCACTCTCCTGCCAGGCATAAAACTGAGCATAGACTCTACCCACAATTCTGAAGTCCCAGCACTCCACTCCATTCCCACCCCAAGGTCTGAAAGCCTGTCACCCACAGAGTCCAGACTCTTGGGTATTTTCTTGAGAGGCATGCAAAAGGTGTGGGCTGTTACAAGTCTGTGCTGAATCAGTAGTACAGGTGTAAAGTGGGGACTGGGGTGTGAGGAAGCCATACAGGAGAGGGAGAAATGGTGACCCACAGCACAATGCAGCAGTGGCAGTGGAGACAATAGGGGTCACACCCATAGTGATATTTTGGAGAAACACTTCCCATCTCTCTTAGCAACCAGAGGGAGCCGGGCCTCTACTCTGGTGGCATCCATGGAAACACATATCCCATGAGTAAAGGATATGCTTGAGCTGGTATCTGCTAGGGTGAGGTGCAATGGGGATGGAGACTAGAATATGTGCAGGTAGAGGTGGCATACTCTCAGGGCAGGGCTGAACCAGAATTGCTGCTTTTATGAGCCCAAAATGGACCCAGCCCCCAGAGGAGCAGACTGGGACAAAAGCAGGCATGGCAGCTCAGGGAGGGGCAGGAATTGAGAGCCCTTTGCAAGCTCTAACCACACCCATCCCAACACAGAGTGCAGTGGAGACAGAGATGCCGGCTCCTTGCAAATTGGCGCAGTCGCAGCAGCACAGGGCAGGGCTGAGTTGCAGTTTCTGTGAACTCAAACAGAGCCTGGCCTGCAGTGGAATAAGCTGAGACAGAAACACTAATTCCTGTGAGAATATAAGTGGCAGCAAAATCAATTTGGGGCAGTGCTGGAACTGAGTGAAACTCCCCAGCTTCTATTAAGCACCCAAGGTAGTCAGGCTTCAGCTCTCCCTGCCAGCTGGTGGCAGAGTGCAGTTTTCTGGCTGGGGAGACATAGATCTCTTTGTGACTAAGGCAGGAGCCACCCCCTGGTGCATCTCCTTACTGGAGGGAAATGGGCCATAGTCCTGTGGGAATACCAGTGACTAGGTGTGACAGTTGTGCAAGGTGGGAAAGGAAACATCAACCTCCCCATACTAACTCATTTGCTGGGCAGGCCTTCTGACTCCACAGAGCACTGGAGTGAGCCTCACTCAAGCTGCCAGCAGACCCCTGCTATCTAGTTGCTGGAGACCTTTTGAACTCTCCCACTTGAGACTTGGTGCTGACTGGGACAATTGGTTTTGAACTCTTGACATGGGCCAATTACCCAAGGACCATCCCAGATGGTACCCTGGCTGTATTGTTTTGGGAAGTTTTGGTTTTCATTTTCCAGTTGTTGCCCATGGCGGGCAGGGTGTCTTAGTTGCTTGTGTTTCTCCACAGCTGAGACTTCAACCCAGAGTTACTGATTCACTAGGATTGGACAGAGAGTAGCTGAATACAAGACAGAGCCACCTAGCCCAACCACACCTAGCAGATCCCCAGTGTTTCAGGCTATAGTACTGTACAGGTCCTTTGCGAAGCTGTAGGGGGAAAGCTGCAGTCACCAGTCCCAACTCTTGGGCAAAGGGCTGATTAATCACTACTCCAGGAGCCCCCAATCCAATTTCACCTTATCTGCTCATCTAGCCAAATGGTGAAAAATAATCATGGAGTGGAATCAGTGCAAAAACTCTGGCAACATGAATAATCAGAGTAGATCAACTCTCCCAAGGAATGACAAGGTGGACACACCAGAAGATCCCATTCATAAACAAATGACTGGGATGTCAGAAATTGAGTAGAGAATTGGGATGGCAAATAAGATTAACAGAATGGAAGTAAGGTTGGAATTAATAATTCTAGGAATAATTCAAAAGTTGTCTCAAAAATTCAATGAATTCAAAGACAAAATCACCAAAGATTTTGACACGTTGAGAAAAGAATTAACAGCCCTCCAAAATATGAGAAATACAGTAGAATCTCTCAGTAACAGAATGGAGCAGGCAGAAGAAAGTATTTCTGATATTGAAAATAACACTTTTGAATGCTCCCAAATGCTCAAAGGGGAAGAGAAGTGGAGAACAAAAATGGGTCATTCTCTCAGAGAGCTGTGGGACAATTCCAAGAAAACAAACATTCGCTTTATAGGAATTCCTGAAGGTGACAACTTTGCTTTAAAAGGCCTAGATGCTCTACTCCAAGAGATAGTTGAAAATAACTTCCTAAACATGGCAAGAGATTCTGAAATTCAGATAGCAGACAGTTTCAGAACCCTAGCATGACTCAAACTTAATAAAGCATCTCCAGACACATTATAATTAACTTTGCCAAAGTAACCACCCAAAACAAAATAACTTTCAACCCAGGATCCTATATCCAGCAAAACTAAGTTTCATTTATGATGGAGAAATTAAATACTTTAATGACATTCACATCCTGAAGCAAATTGTCATAACTAAATGAGCTCTCCAGGATAGTCACAGACCCATTCTCCACAATGACAAGCACAATGCTCTGCCACCAAAGTAAACTCTCAGAAATTGTTGATCAAAATTGGGTACAAATGGCTTCGTGTCAGAATTCTACCAAACCTTTAAAGAGGAACTAGTACCTATATTACTTAACCTTTTCCAAAATATAGAAAAAGAAGGAATACTACCCAACACATTCTATGAAGGAAACATCACCTTGATCCCCAAACAAGGAAAGACCCAACAAGAAAAGAAAATTATAGACCAATATCTGTAATGAATATTGATGCAAAAATATTCAATAAGATAAGATCCTAGCAAACAGAAGCCAGCAACACATCAAAAGAAAATTATACACCATTAACAAGTGGGTTTTATCCTAGGGTATCAAGGCTGGTTCAATATATGTAAATCTATAAATATAATTCATCACATAAACAAAATAAAAAACAAGGACCATATTATTCTCTCAATTGATGAAGAAAAAGCTTTTGATAATATCCAGCATCCTTTCATGATCAGAACATTTAAGAAAATGGGTATAGAAATGATATTTCTTAAACTGATAGAGGCCAACTGCAGCAAACCCACAGCCAATATTGTATTGAATGGAATTAAACTAAAATCATTTCCACTCAGATCAGGAACAAGACAAGGTTGCATATTGTCTCCCCTGCTTTTTAACATTATAGTGGAAGTCTCAGCCATTGCAATCAGGCAAGAAAAAGTAATCATGTACATCCATATAGGGTCAGAGGAGATCAAATTTTCACTCTTCGCAGATGATATGATTGCACATCTGGAAAACCACGGAGATTCAACTACAAAACTCTTAGAAGTGACCAAGAAATACAGCAGCATCTCAGTTTACAAAATCAATGCTCACAAATCTCTAGCCTTTATATATATCAACAATAGTCAAGCTGAAAAAAATAGTCAAAGACTCTCTTCCTTTTACAGTAGTGTCAAAGAAGATGAAATATTTGGGAGTTTACCTAACAAAGGACATGAAATAGCTCTATAAAGAGAATTATAAAACTCTAAAAAAAGAAATAGCTGAAGATATTAACAAATGGAAAAACATACTATGCTCATGGCTGAGAAGAATCAACGTTGTTAAAATGTCCATACTACCCAAAGCAATATACATTTTTTTTTTTTTTGGTAAGACAGAATTTATTCACAGAAAAGAATACAGAAAATATTAAGGCACCTGGTAGAGGGAGAAAATTCTAGTGGGGAGAGAGAAACTCTCTCCGTTTCTCTCCCAGGCTTTCCCCATCTCCTCCTTTAGGTCTTTAGTCTCAGGGTATATATAGGTGTATGGGTTCCTTGGCCAGGAAACGAATGAATACAGTCCCTTCCACCAGGGGCAAGGTGAATGAATGTATCAATGAATGGATACAGTCCTTTCATGGAATTGAGGCCTAGGAAATTAACAAGAAATTGACCTAGGCATAGGAGATGGGGGTTCCATATTTAGTCCTAAGTGTGAAGTGAAGGAGACACCAAGGCACAGGTGTCTCCTCAGCAGTTGTAGATAGATTTTCACTGGATTAAAGACTTAAACTTAAGACATGAAACTATAAAATTCTAGAAGAAAGTGCAGGAAAAACTCTTGAAGGAATCAGCTTGGGTGAATATTTTGTGAGGAGGACGCCCCAGGCAATTGAAGCAGTATCTAAAATACACTACTTGGACCTGATCAAACTAAAAAGCTTCTGTATAGCCAAGAACATAGTAATTATAGCAAGCAGACCATCCTCAGAATGGGAGAAAAATATTTGCAGGTTATACCGCCGACAAAGGTTTAATAACCAGAATCCACAGAAAACTGTGGCAAGAAACATATTATCAAGAAAAGAACAAGTGATCACATCTCAGGGTGGGCAAAGGACTTGAAGAGAAAATTCTCTAAAGAAGACAGCCCCATGGCCTACAGACACATGAAAAAATGCTCACAATCCTTAATCATCAGAGAAGTGCAAATCAAAACTACTTTGAGATGTCACCTAATTCCAGTAAGATTAGCCCACATAACAAAATCCCAAAACCAGAGAAATTGGCGTGGATGTGGAGGAAAGGGAACACTTCTACACTGCTGGTGGGAATGCACACTAATGTGTTTCTTTTGGAAGGATGTTTGGAGAATACTTAGAGATCTAAAAACAGAACTCCCATTCGACCTTATAATTCCTTTACTTAGTATATACCCTGAAGACCAAAAAATCACATTATAACAAAGACATCTGTACCAGAATGTTTATTGCAGCCCAATTCATAATTACTAAGTCATGGAAGTAGCACAAGTGCCCATCGACCCATGAATGGATTAATAAATTGTGGTACATGTATACCATGGAATACTATGCAGCCTTAAAGGAAGATGGAGACTTTACCTCTCATGTTTACATGGATGGAGCTGGAACACATTCTTCTTAGCAAAGTATCTCACAAATGGAAGAAAAAGTATCCAATGTACTCAGCCCTACTATGAAGCTAATTTATAGCTTTCATATGAAGGTTATAACCCAATTACAGTGTAAGACTATGGGGAAAGTGGCAAGGGAGGGAAGAGGAGGGGGAGGATGGGTGGAGGGAGGGTAAATGGTGGGGCCACACCTATGGTGCATCTTAGACGGGTTCAGGCAAAACTTACTAAATGCAGAATACAAATGTCTTCATACAATAACTAAGAAAATGACATGATGGCTATGTCAAACAGTTTGATGAAAATGTTTCAGATTGTATATGAAACCAGCACATTGTACCCCTTGATTG
>CAUYON010156234.1:0-32275 GCA_963573935.1 Arctocebus calabarensis
TGGCGGGCGCCTGTGGTCCCAGCTACATGGGAGGCGGAGGCAAGAGACTCGCTTGAACCCAGGAATTGGAGGTTGCTGTGAGCTGTAATGCCATAGCACTCTATCCAGGGTGACAGCTTGAGGCTCTGTCTCAAAAAAAAATAAAAATAAAAAAAATAAATGTTTGCTGAATGAAGAAATGAATGGCCAATGCCTGAAGCCAATCCCTGGACCCCAACTTAGGAGCTCTGTTTCCTAGGATGATTAAAATGTGAATCCTTTAATTTGGCAAATGCTGTGCTGATATCATCAGAAATTACTGTGGGGTAGTGATTTTCTCGGTCTGAGTTCTGAATGATTGAGAGATAAAGGACTAGAGGAGGTGTGGCTTGCTGTATCACCTTCCCTGCTGGTAAAGGCCAGGATTGAGGGTGCCGCGTAGATGAACTAGGCCAACAACCAACTTCCTAATACCATGCCCAGAATTAGACCCACCTGTCTGGTCACAGGCAGTGCTGAGATAGAGGGCCTCACTGCAAGGGTGGTTGCCTGACAGCTGTGTTCACAGCTGGCCTGCTGGCAGGAAGGCCCCACCCAAAGGAGAGGGGAGGGGCAGAGCTAGGCTTACACTGTCCTCCCCAGCTCAACAACCATCTCCACCTTCCAGGAAAGGATGGAGGGAGGGAAGAGAGGTCAGAAGGGTGTGACGTTAATGGATGAAACAAGTAGAAAGGTGTCTTTTTCTGATCCCCTACATTATCACCATTGTATTGTTTCCCTTTCTCCACATTAAAAGAGATCATGTCAGCAACAGCTCAGTTCCTGGCACTCAAAGACAGTAGGTGCTTAATACACATTAGCCTTTTTTCCTCCTCTTCCCCATTCAAATTATCTCTTAACCGGGGTAGGGAGAGATTAGCCTTCCCTTCCCCCTGAATCGTAAACTTCATTTCTCCTTGCAATTGCTCAATTTCTCTTCCTATGTTGCAATTTCCCCAAACATGTGACTTTCATTTGGCAACTCTCACCCTGTGGCGTTGGGGACACCAGAGTTATGGCTCACATGTCACATTCCTGCACAAAGTCAAATGACACTTTTTGGCTAGATCCATTTCCTCCTGTCTCTGCTGGGGGGTCTCCTCTCCCTCTCCAGCTCTACCATCCACCAACCTTCCTTGTGCCCCAGTTCCCATAGGTGGAGGGCATTGATCTTTTTTTTTTTTTTCTTGAGAAGGAGTCTCACTCCATCACCCTGGGTAGAGTGTTATGGCAGCCTAGCTCACGGCAACCTCAAATTCTTGGACTCGAGAGGATCCTTTCGCCTCAGCCTCCCCAATAGCTGGGGCTATAGGTGCCTGCCACAACACCCAGATAGTTTTTCCATTTTTAATAGAGACAGGATCTTGCTCTTACTCAGGTTGGTCTCGAACTCCTGAACTCAAGCATTTCACCCACCTCAGCATCCCAGAATGCTAGGATTACAGGTATGAACCACCTCACACTGCCTAGACTTTTTTTTTTTTTGGCCATCCAGCATTTGAACTTTCTTAATTTTGGAGGACCCACCACTTTATGGTTTTATGGGGAGGTTTATTTCTCGCCTTCTAGAGAAACCGAAATGCTCCATTTTCCCTTTCGTAACTAGAGGCTGGGTGTGTAACCCAGGCTGGCCAATCAGAAGGGCCTGTGCCAGACTTTGGTGGGGGGTTTGGGGGTGGCCGAGGGAAGCCAAGACTCCCCCAAAATGTCCACCATTGATTGGGGGTAGAGCAGCAGGTCTGAATTCCCGGCAGCCCAGGGGCAGCCGAGCTGGCCAGGCACACAGCAAGGTTTCTTTGCAACTCCGGTTCCATCGGGGGTGTCAACCCTGACCGTGTAGCTTGGAATCTAGTTTTAAGGTCTTATGGTGGTTCTGCCCATTTACCTCTTGGTACATTTTTTTCTTCATGCAATTAATCATTACCGGTCTGCAGCTGTGAACAATGGTAGTTACGCAGTACTTGAGATACTGACCTGGTCTTCCAAGCCTGATGTTCTCATCAGTTCTCATTTGAAGCAGAGAAGACATCTCAGGAAGGATGTGAACACACATTGTTCTTTTGCAGGCATCCTTCCCCTTTGTGTTAGGGAAGGCACAGCTGTGGAAAGTGCGCTACATTCAGGGTAGGGGCCATATATTTTGGTCTTCATTTTGTCAAAATCAACCCAGTGACTTTCGGCACGTCACTTCACCTATCTAGATTTTTCTCATGTGTCAAATGTTCCAGGTGGAGAGGCCAGATCAAAAACTGCTCCTATTTTCAACATCATTTCTGCTCTCCAAGCTGGGGTCTCATTTCCCTGCTACAGTTTAATGGAGTGTTTTATTTGATTTTCCTATAAGAACGTCTAACTGCAGTTCAAGCAGAAAAGCCCAATGGACTGTTAGTTTTAGTGGCACCTTGCCAGACTTGGTTTCCAACCCCAGACTCAGCTATGTCCCAACTTTAAAACCCCATTGAGCAGCACCCTGCAATAGGACTAAAATATGTGCATTCAAGCTAGACATAGGCACTGGGGTCTAGAAATTATGTCTTGAGTCTACTTATGAATAGCATCTCCTTTATTTATGGTGGGTGCAGGGTTTATAGAATGAGCCCATTCAAGCTCACTGGAGCTTGAATCCTGGCGTGGAGTGGCTTCGGGTGTTTCTGAGTGAGTGACCACATATAGGTCCCCACATCTTGCTGATAGCTGCTAACTCATGTGGGTGTTGACCTACCTTCTCGAGAAGGTTGTGTGTTTGTAAGAAGCAAGGACCATGACTTAAGCATATTTCATATCCTGCCTTTACCCCTCTTTTTTTTTTTTACCTCTACCTACATATACCTTTAAATAAGTATGGGCAGCACCTGTGGCTCAGTGGGTAGGTGCAGGCCCCATACATCGAGGGTGGCGGGTTCGAACCTGACCCTGGCCAAACTGCAACCAAAAAATAGCCGGGCATTGTGGCGGGCGCCTGTAGTCCCAGCTGCTACAGAGGCTGAGGCAAGAGAATCATCTAAGCCCAGGAGTTGGAGGTTGCTGTGAGCTGTGTGACACCACGGCACTCTACTGAGGGTGATAAAGTGAGACTCTGTCTCAAAAATAATAATAATAATAAATAAAATATAAATAAATAAGTAGAAGATCACTGTAAGACCCACCCATGACACTGACATCAGCCAGTGAGTGCCTCAGGGAAGGCTGGAGCTAGGAACAGGAGGGTGACACTTCACTGTACATTTGTGATATTTTACCATGAACGTATTATTATTATTTTTAACTGCCTTATAAAGAAATAAGAGAATTCACATCTCCACTTTCATTTCATTTTATGTTGACACAATCATGTATTTATCCAACCTCCTATTTGGGGATATTCTGATTTCTCCATCTTGTTAGGGAAAATTGTCTCACCTCTCCTCAACCTAGGAAGGCCTCCCCCAGGAGGTGACTTCTGACAGCTGTGTAGAAGTCAGGTGAGAGAGGGTGGGATGTGAGAAGCCATTCCAAGCAGAGAAGAGACCATGAATGAAGATGGGAAATAGAAGAGTGTGGCCCCTTGGGCGGTGCCTGTGACTCATGAGTAGGGCACTGACCCCATATACTGAGGGTAGTGGGTCCAAACCCAGCTCTGGCCAAACTGCAACAAAAAATAGCCGGGGGTTGTGGCGGGTGCCTGTAGTCCCAGCTACTCGGGAGGCTGAGGCAGGAGAATCTCCTAAGCCCAAGAGCTGGAGGTTGCTGTGAGCCGTGACACTATGGCATTCTACTGAGGGTAACAAAATGAGACTCTGTCTCTAAAAAGAAAAAAAAAAGTGTGTGGCCCTTATGAAAAAATGTAGGGAAGGTAGAGGCAGGGTTGGTGGAGATGAGGCTGCAGGGGCAGAGAGGTCATTCACGGCTCCTGCCCCATGCCAGGGATTTGCATCTTAGACTTGCTGCCAGACACAGTGGAGATAATTTAGGGTCGGAGAGTGAGGCTGATCAACTGTACAGATCTGCAGCCCCACCCGAGGATGTGGTCATGGGACTCCCAGCGGACAAGCAGCCGGCCAGAGGAAACTCTTAAAGGGATCGGAGCTACTGACCTAGATCATATTGGGAAGATGTTGGGGATGGGAGAAAATCCAAGTTTGAGTGATGGGGAAAATTTAGGAATCCAGTTCAGGTACAAATTCTAATATGTTTGTGGAGTACTTGAGCTTCTGCACATATGTTTAACCTAAGAAAACCTTTTTCTGATCCTGAAATGCCTTGAAATAAACCTAATCTTAATAAACCTTTGTCATCTTAGCTCAAGGTTCCTAAGACATTGTTGGAGGAATTCAGTTCATTTTACAACAATTCTCTGAGCAGAGTCCTGAAACCTAGAAGGTTCCTGCCCTTGAGGAGGTCATAGTGCAGCAAAATACAAAAGGATGTGGGCGGTGCCTGTAGCTCAGTGGGTAGGGCATTGGCCACATACACCGACACTGGTGGGTTCGAACCTAGCCTGGGCCAGCTAAGAAAAAAATAGCTGGGCATTGTGGCAGGCGCCGGTAGTCCCACCTACTTGGGAGGCTGAGGCAAGAGAATCACCTAAGCCCAAGAGTTTAAGGTTGCTGTGAGCTATGATGCCAGGCACTCTACCCAGGGTAATAGCTTTAGACTGTCTAAAAAAAAAAAAAAAAATACAAGAGGATGTGAGATAAATGTGATAATTTAGAACAAGGAGTTCCATTGTTGAACACTGACAGTACAGTAGGAACAAAGAAGAAAACATTTGCATTACTGCACATTCAAGCCATGTCTTTCATATATTAGGACTTCCATCTGCTTTTCTCCGGGGTCACTGGCATTGGTCTCACCAGTGGTAGCCAATGTTTCTTAAGTCATAAATCAATTACATTTTATGAGGCTGTAGCTGTAACATGGTGACCATGCTTACCTGTTTTCATTTAAGGGATGCAGAGTAGATTAATATTTATAAAGCTTCACATTAAGTTTAATAAAGTTGAGATAAAATATTATCTAATACAAAATACCAAAGAGATGATTAGTTATTCAAACTGTAATCCTTTTTTTTTTTTGTAGAGACAGAGTCTCACTTTATTGCCCTTGGTAGAGTGCTGTGGCATCACACAGCTCACAGAAACCTCCAGCTCTTGGGTTTAGGTGATTCTCTTGCCTCAGCCTCCCAAGTAGGTGACGTACAAAAAAGTGTAATGTTGGGCGGCACCTGTAGCTCAAAGGACTAGGGTGCCAGCCCCATATGCCAGAGGTGGAGGGTTCAAACCCGGCCAAAAACTGCCCCCCCCAAAAAAAGTGTAACGTTCATTGATAATGTGTAGTGCTGGCCCTCAGATGGTGAAGTCACTTGGATTTTTCTTGTAGTGCCCTCCCAGCCCCCTTCCTCCCAGCCCTCCTGAGTAGCTGGAACTACAGGCGCCCACCTCAACGCCCGGCTATTTTTTTGTTGTGCAGTTTGGCTGGAGCCAGGTTTGAACCCACCACCCTTGGTATATGGGGCCGGTGCCCTACTCGCTGAGCTACAGGCACCGCCCTATAATACTTTAGAGAGTGAAAAGGGGTGCTGCTAGTAATTTCACCCGTAAATTGGGATTATTTCAGGGAAGGCAAAACTTAACCGGCACCTTAGCTGAGTATCAGTTAGTGATACGTGTTTATCATACATGAGGGTTGGTTTCTTACAGCCGCCTCCTACATTCAAATAGAAAACATGCACAGAGCTATGGGAGCAGAAGAGGACACCCCTAACTGTAAAGGGTGCTGAGGATGATGGGACAAGGTTTCCCAGGCTGACCACCCAGCCTCAGCGCCCCGTAGACAGACAAGAGTGGGAAAAGGTCTTCCAGGCAGACCCAACCACAGGAAGCCCAGGGCACATGTTCAGGAAATTAGGCCTGACAGATAGGAGGGGGGCAGACGACAATGAACTTGGTTTCTATCAGCTATTTTATGAGTCATCTGGGACACTTTAGAAAGAGATTTCAGGGCATCCCCAGAACTACCTAATTCAAACTTCTAGGTGATATCTTTGATTTGGTAAGTTTGGGAAACTGGTTTTTGTCTAGAACAGGGATTCTCAGTGGGGTGCAGTGGCTCACGCTATAATCCTAACACTCTGGGAGGATTTCGTGAGCTCAGGAGTTCAAGACCAGCCTGAGCAAGAACAAGACCCTGTCTCTAGTAAAACAGCAACTCAGAAGGCTGAGGCAAGAGGATTGCTTGAGTCCAAGAGTGTGAGGTTGCTATGAGCAATGATGCCACAGCACTTCTACCCAGGGTGACAGAGTGAAACTCTGTCTCAAATATAAAAAAAAGAACAGGCGTTCTCAAAATGCAGATGCTGGCTAAATGCACACACACAGGCCCTGCTCAGACCACAGAATGGGAATCAGTCCAGCCAGTGAGGAAGCTGCTTGCCTATGGGGTGGTCACTGGGTCACTCTAACCTGCCAGTTTGGTGGGTTTGGGAATGAAGGTGGACCAGTTCTACCTGTCGGGTGCAAACAAAAACTGGAAAAATAGCAAGAGAGACTTATCCGACTTCTTGTTGGGTGTGCCACACCCATCTCCGCCGTCTCAGCCTTCTTGAAGCCATTCTTGAAGCCCGCCCAGCAAGGGCCTTGTCTTTACCAAGAAGCTACGAAGAAGTAGAAGAAAGATGAGTCAGAAGAAAGGTCATATGTTCTCCAGACTCCAGGCTTCCTTCCTTTCAGTCCCGCTCAGGGCTTCCCTACTGCTTATCCCCTCCTCCGAGCCCCATCCATGACTTCCTTCCCCCTGTAAAATATAACTCCCAACTTCCCAGCCGCGCACTCTGAAGCTGGGCTGAGACTCACACAGAAAACTGTTTGGGGTTTGCTGGGAGGGAGAAGGGAATGAAGAGCCCGTGGTGCTGGGCTCTTTGCTCTCTGGAGTGAAAGGCAGCTAAGTGCAGGGCCACCTGCTACCAGCATCGCTGATTTTTTGGAGCAAAGCATCATTTGTCTTCAACCAGATATACCTGTACAGCCTCAATAAAATCCGGTGACCTCTGGGCTTCCCAGCTGCCACTGGTGCTGTGGCTGGAGAAGACGTACAAAAAAGTGTAATGTTGGGCGGCACCTGTGGCTCAAAGGACTAGGGTGCCAGCCCCATATGCCAGAGGTGGAGGGTTCAAACCCGGCCAAAAACTGCCCCCCCTAAAAAAAGTGTAGCGTTCATTAATAATGTGTAGTGCTGGCCCTCAGATGGTGAAGTCACTTGGATTTTTCTTGTAGTGCCCTCCCAGCCCCCTTCTGTTTATTTGAGGACTTGTTGTCTGCCAGAGGCTGTGCTGTACAATCTTAGACCATGATCTCCAGAGAAGCAGAGGAAAAAAGGCTGTGATAAGTAAAGAGGTTTGTCACCACCCTGAGGCCAGCAAGGAGGGCACTGGCATGTCTGAAAGCCCTCCGGAGCTGATCAGCCCCAAAGGAAGTTTATTCTGGCTGAATAAACCAGCCAAGGAGAAAAGATCACAGGGGGATTTCAGGGCAAAAACTGGGGAGCGTTTACTGACCTCCCTTTCCAGAGACCCCCACATTTGCCTGCTCCTTCTCCCCCATCCCCACTCCCAGAGCACCTTGTGAGTGCATAGAAGGCCCAGAGGGGAGGTACGTGTGGGGAGAGGGGCAGAGGTCAGTCAATCGTCTAATAAAGGGCAGAATGGAGCGGGTGGTGTCATTCCCAGCTGTTGAACTGCATTCTTCTAGAACCCCGTCCCGTCGTGCAGCTCAGTCTCACGTAAGAGTGATGAGGGCTTGCAGGTGGCTTCCCCTCACAGCCCAGCATCTGGACTGCTGCTGCTTAGCTGACCAGCCCCTTGAGCCCCAGTGGCCACTCAGTTATTCACTTCTTTGTTGAATTCATAGTGAGTCAGCACATTCTTCTAGACGCTGGAGATACGGCCCGGCCCGGCCCGTGGACCAAACTAAGATAAAACAAAGGCCACACAAGACTTTCATTCTACTAGGGGACATAGACAAAGAAGACTCTGACAAGTAAGGGATACAGAGGAACAAGAAAGGGGTCTGCGGTGGTGTGCATGCAGGAGGAACGGCTCAGTAATAAGGTGTCAGGTGGGCAGAGGCCTGAAGGAAGAGAGGGAGAGAAAGGGATGGGGAAATGGAATTCTGGGTGGGGAGAGTGGCACCTGCAAAGGTCCTGAGGCAGGCCTACTCATGGCACCATGAGGAGGCTGGAGGCTGCCTGTGCAACTAAAACTGGGTGGTCAAAGCAGGGAATTCACTGTGTGAAGAGACCCGGGAGTTTAAAAGCAATAGCTCTGCAGTCATGCATGCCTCAGGACCTAGTATTTATTAGTGATCCACATCTAGGCCGATGACTTCATCTCTCTAAGGCTCAGTTTCCTTGTCTGGAAAATGGGAAGAATGATGCTATTGCTCTATGATGTTCTGTGTATGTTTTCTAATTAAATGGCAGCTGCCGTTTGGGTAATTATAAATACAATGGATATGTGTTCAATATTTAGTATTAGCACTTTCTCAAAGAGGTTTTCCAACCAAATAGACACTGGATTTTTGTGGGTTTTTTTTTTTTTTTTGTGGCTTTATAAAAATAGCTTAAATTACACAGACAGCAATGAGCTGTGCTTGGGGTGCCTTGGAATTTCGGACAATTACAAATTATACTCACCCTTCCTTCTGGCTCCCCAAAGTGGGTGCTGTCCACCATTAAGCCAGAGCTGCCATCCAGGCACCATAAGTAAGGCCTGGGGCGGTAAGGAGCTTGCCTGATCCAGGCAAGACTGTTGTCAGAGCCAGACTTAGGATCTAGTTATCTTGAGGCGGAAGCAGAAAGTTTCTCTTTGAATCGACACTTCCTTCCACTTTCTTTTCATTTGAGTAAGCAGATGCCTGGCAAGTTTAAATGTTTTGTAGTGAATTCTGAGCTGTGGTCAGAACTGGTCGCTGTGAGGAGACAGCCATCTCCCTTGTGGACTGGCCTGGGTCTTAGGAATGGTCTCTGGAATGCAAGCAGATTGCAGCAATCCTGCTGCTGCCCCCGCCCTGATGACGGATCTGATCTGGCGGGTGCTGCTCAATCATCGTCCCCTGCTGGCCCCTCTCTGACCTCGGCGGGAGCCGCCCTTCCACCCCTCCTGCTGCGCTGATCACAAACTTTTCATCAGAGGGCAGCCAGGGTGACCCAGCTTATCTCCCCTGCAGGACACACACAGGTGGCTTCTCTGCTCCCCTCAGAAGCCCATCCAACCTACCTGACAGTTAATGATGTGGGAGAGATGAATGCAGACTTTGTCTTGGGGAACTTGTTATAGCAGAGAAAAAAGTGGCAATGACAATGAGTGAATGAGAGCTGTATTCAAGAAAAAATAAAGACTCAGAGGTCAAAGGTAAAGTCTTGAGAGGAACAGTTTATTGCCTCAGAGAGTACAAGAAACCCAGCACAAGGGCAGCACCTGTGGCTCATCGAGTAGGGCACCGGCCCCATATACTGAAGGTGGCGGGTTCAAACCCGGCCTCGGCCAAACTGCAAAAGCAGGAAAATAGCCGGGCATTGTGACGGACACCTGTAGTCCCAGCTACTCGGGAGGCTGAGGCAGGAGAATTGCGCAGGCCCAGGAGTTGGAGGTTGCTGTGAGCCGTGTGATGCCACGGCACTCTACCGAGGGCGATATAGTGAGACTCTGTCTCTACAAAAAAAAAAAACATTAAAAACCCAGCACAAGCCTGGGTTCTGCATGAGGTTCAAAGGAAGGGAAAAGGCCACCAGCCGTCCCTGCTCCATAGGGAAGGCAAAGTCTCTGACTGCTGCTGGTGGACTCTCTGCAATGGTGTAGTTCCCAAATAATTTTTCTGTTGAAACCAGATAAGGGCTGGACTGCAGAAACTGGACATCCGCTGCCCCTGAGAGCTGGGTACCAGGCTGCCACTGAGCTCTGTAGGGCATGAGCAGGTGGTGGCCAAGTAGCCAAGTGGGTAGGTGGCGGGTTGGGATCTATCAGCGCAATGGCTGAAGCGCATAGCAGGGACATTAGTCTGGTATTGTCAAGAAAAAGGTTTTCAAGGCTCGGCGCCTGTGGCTCAATGGGCTAAGGCGCCAGCCACGTATACCTGAGCTGGCGGGTTCGAATCCAGCCCCCAGGCCTGCCAAGCAACAATGACGGCAGCAACCAAAAAATGGCCGGGCGTTGTGGCGGGCGCCTGTAGTCCCAGCTACTTGGGAGGCGGAGGCAAGAGACTGGCTTGAGCCCAGGAATTGGAGGTTGCTGTGAGCTGTGATGCTACAGCACTCTATCCAGGGTGATAGCTTGAGCCTCTGTCTCAAAAAAAAAAAAAAAAGAAAAGAAAAAGGTTTTCAAAAAGGCATGGTGATTTTCTTCTCTGCTCCTTCTAAAAACATGTACTCTGCCCGAATTAATGTACCACAATAGCTCTCATTTGTTGCCCATTTAATATGAGGCAGGTGCTTTGCTAAACTCTTCAGGTACATATATTACATCATTCAATCTACACACAAATCTTATGAGGTCTTATCACTGTCTTCCTTATGCAGATAAGGAAACCGAGTTTATCTCCAGGGAAGTTAAGTAACTTTACGAGGGTTTAAATGGAGGTCTTCTTACTACTAGACTCTGTCTATCTTACTTGTTTTTGGTTTTTTTTGGAGACAGAGTCTCACTCTGTTCCCCAGGCTGTAGTGCCAAGACGTCAGCCTAGCTCGCAGCAATCTCACATTCCTGGGTTCAGATGATCCTCCTGCCTCAGCTTCCCAAGAGGCTGGGACTACAGGTGCCCGTCACTACACCCAGTGAGCTAATCTTTCTATTTTTATTTTTATTTATTTTTGTTTTTTTTGAGACAGAGCCTCAAGCTTTCACCCTGGATAGAGTGCGGTGGCATCACAGCTCACAGCAACCTCCAATTCCTGGGCTCAAGCGAGTCTCCTGCCTCAGCCTCCCAAGCAGCTGGGACCACAGGTGCCCACCACAGCATCTGGCTATTTTTTGGTTGCAGCCGTCATTGTTGTTTGGTGGGCCTGGGCTGGGTTCAAACCCACTAGTTAAGTTGTACGTGGCTGGCGCCTTAGCCCGTTGAGCCACAGGCGCTGAGCCTAATCATTCTATTTTTAGTGGAGACAATCTCGCTCTTGCTCAGGCCAGTCTCCAACTCCTGACCTCAAGGGATCCTCCTTCCTTGGCCTCCCAGAGTGTTAGGATTACAGGCATGAGCCACCATACCCAGCCTTTATACAGGGTGGGTACGGTGGTCTGACCTGACTGCAAGGCCTTCCTCCAGTTTCGGATGAATAAAACAATGTTTCTAATATTTAAATATTAATTGCAAGTCTTCATCTCTGCAATGGTGTAGTTCCCAAATAATTTTTCTGTTGGAACCAGACGAGAGAGAGAAAGAAAAAACTATCAAACCCCATTGTGACAAGAATTTTGCTCAGGTAAATATTTTTCAAAATACTAGCTCATTAGGTAGAGTTTAGGAATTCATTGGGGCTATAAAGAGAGAGCTTTGATGACACGGTATGTGCTGTGGCGAGCTTACTTGTTTATATTTACTCTGAGTATAAAATCATTCCCACATGTCACCTTTGCCCAAGCAGTTTTCCTTTGCTCACTAGGCATTGACCAGTAGAAAAATAGTCCACATTTGACAAACAGGCACAAAGCTCAAAGTGTAGCTCTACTTTAATCTTTCATGAAAAATATCTGCCTTTATGCCGGGTCCAATCTTAAAAGGTCGGGCAAGTAACATGGAGAAGGGGGACCAACATAAAACTCTCCACACAGCTAGCTAGGATTTCAGAGCTTTTAATGACTTCTTCTGACCTCTCCTGGAGACATTCGGGATTGCATAGCCCCACATCCTCCAAAGCAACCAGCAAAGAAAGAATTTCGGAGTTGAAGTTTATAATAGAATGTCTCTTCTTCATCCCTCATTTCAGAGATGAAGAAAGTAAGGTTTAATAAGCTTACGTGACTTATCCAAGATCACACGGTTACTCACATAGTGGTACGTTTAGGACCAGTACCTAGAACTGTATTATTGTCTGATCAAACACAGATATGCAAAGTTAATGTTGATTAACTCTTATCCAGCTGAATAAACACTCTTTGGATTACCTGTAGAGAGCCATCATTATTAGAAACAGTAACAGCTGACATACATAAAGTGTAACCAAAAGTCAAAATTAGAATTATTTGAGCAGAGTCATAGCTGTCTTCATACCCCATATCCGCTAATCCCATAATTATCTTTAGTGACTGTTTGATGATGTATAGAGAGTAATAGAGAAGAGAATAAGAGAATTCATTTTCACAAAAGCTCTGTTTTTAGTTGCAAATTCCTTTTCCTAATTATGGTTTGTTAAAATTAGTTTGCCTTCCCAGAAGAAATTTCAATTGACCATTGGCAAGAAAATTGCTCAGAGTTAAGGGATTGCTCTCTTTTTTTTTTTTTTCCTTTTTTAAGGATTTCTCTTTTTAAGAACTAACTCTGGCCAGATATGGTGGCTCATATCTGTAATCCCAGAGGATTACTTGCAGCCAGGAGTTTGAGACCAGCCTCTGCAACATAGCAAAGCCCCGTCTCTAAAAACTTTTCTTTTTTTAATTAGTAGAGTGTAGCTGGGCATGATAGCTTATGCCTGTAATCCTAGAACTCTGGGAGGCTGAAGCAGGTGGATTTCTTGAGCTCAGCAGTTTGAGACCAGCCTGCGCAAGAGCTAGACACTATCTCTACTAAAAATAGAAAAACTGAGGCAAGAGAATCTCTTAAGCCCAAGAGTTTGAGGTTGCTGTGAACTATGATGCTACAGCACTCTATTCAGGGTACCAGAGTGAGACTCTGTCTCAATAAAATAAAAAAATAAAAATTAGCAGAGTATGTGAAAGAATCCTATAGTTTAAGCTACTCAGGAGGCTTAAGCCCAAGAGTTTGAGGTTGCTGTGAGCTGTGACACCATGGCACTCTACCAGAGGAGACATAGTGAAATTCTGTCTCAACAAAAAAGAAACTGAAGTTCAGTGAGGACAGTGGCTACCCCAAGTCATGTTGTGCCTGCCACTTGTAGCCAGGAGAGGTGGATCTGACCTTTTAAGCACCTCCTAGCAAGAGGATCATCTGTAATTACCCACCCACAGTGGGGAGAGATAATGCCTGAAAGAAAATGAGGATGCCATTAAGGGACAATGAATATTGGCAGCCCAAAGGTCAACAGATAGGAGCCTGATGGCATGTGGCAGATCCTGATCACATGGACACATTGTCTCAAACATTGAGAGACGCAGCACGGAGAAAAAGATCTTTGTTGATGTCTAACACCAACAACGTAAGCCTCTTTCTTGTCTTTATGTTATAAATACAGCAGGGAAAACCCCTGCTAGTTGTCTCTGCACATTCCACCAACTCATCACTAGCTCAAACCCAGTTATTTAACAATCCTATACCTATTGCTGAGCAGCAACTCTTTTAGAATAGTATTTATTAAAATATGGGTCTGAGTCCAAGGTCGGGACAAGTAGCAGGTTGAGCCTTGAAGGAAGTCATGATGGTATTGGTCAGAGTTCTCCAGAGAAAGAGAACTGATAGGCTGTGTATACATGTGGAGGAATTGGCTCACGCAATTGTGGAAGATGGCAAGGTTCAAACTCAGTAGGGTCAGCTGGCGCGCTGGAGACCCAGGGAAGAAAGGCAGAAAGAATTCCCTCTTCTGAACAGGTAGTCTTTTTTTCTATTAAGGCCTTCAACTGATTAATTGAGCCTCACCTGCCTTAGGAGAATAACTTGCTTTACTCAAAGTCCATTGCTTTAAATGTCAATCTCATCTAAAAAAATACCTCCATAGAAACGTCTAGAATAATGTATGGTCAAATATTTGGGTATTGTGGCCTAGCCCAAGTTGACATATAAAATTAACTATCACAGATGGGTCTCAGAAAAAGAACTGGGAAGGTGTAAATGACTTTACCACCAATGGTCAGCACAGCGTGACTTGGGGTAGCAACTGTCCTCGCTAAGCTTCAGTTTCTTAACCTGTAAAAGACTGGTGAAGAGGCTGAGTTGGTTGGTCTCTAAGGGTTTGGGAGTGCAATATCAAGGTAAATGTAAGCCTCCAACACATCTACCCCTCCCTGATTCTCGTGGGGAATTCCCAACAAGGTTTAACGTGGCAGGGACTTAGCTCAGACGCGGGGACTAGGCAGAGTGCTTGTCAGGAGTTTCCTACCCAGTCTCCATTCCCTTCTTCCTTGCAGCACCTCAGGTTCCCATCTTCGCTCAGATAGCCTACGGGCTTCCAGAACCAACCTATTCCCAGCATCCTCGGCCTAAGGGGATTTTTATCCCCTTTCATTGATTGCTTCAGGAACCCGGACTTGATCAAATTAACACATGACATTTCCCTGGACACAGGGATGGCTTCACAAAAGAGTTGGTAATCAATTAGAGCAATAAGATATAAGGAGATATTTGTAGGAAGCTTCTGGAAAAGCTGGTGCTTTTAAAAATAATAATAATAATGAAATATCCTGGTGCTTAATCTCAAGATGGCTGCCAGAGGAGATTGTCTCCCTCTGGGTGTCATCAGCCAAGGCCTGGAATCTGGAATTGTGGCTACTATCTTGCTGTCAGCATACGGTAGATCCAATTCAAGGGAGAGACAAATCTAGGGAATCCCAGAAGCATTGCCAGAGCCCTGATTGTACCCCATCTGATCACCCTCTAGTGAGGGATTTTTAAAAGTGATGAGATCCAATAAATATTTTAAGCCAATATGAAAGGGGTTTCTGTTACTGTAGCAAATGGAAACCTAACAGGCACACTTCAAGACGGGCCATTCATTTGCATCTGGAATTGGTGCTAGATGGACCCCAGGAGAACCCTCCTTTCCTACCGTGGGGAGGTGAGGGCAGCAGACACAGTGAGCAGGAAGCTTGCCCAGGAGGGCTTTCTCTCTGAGCAGACAGCTGCACCAGGCCACACATCCATCCAGCGGGGCTTTCTCCCAAATGAGCGAAGAGAAAAAGATGCTGCAAATCAAAAGAAGAGGACCACCCTGGAGAATCAGGAGAAATTCTCCAATTTCAAGAAAATACATGCAACATTTTAGAAAATGTCTGAAATGGAGGTAGCTGTTTCATCTGTTCGGTGTCTCTCCCCCACCTCTTTTGATAAGTGGCCTCCTCCAGGGGATGCCAGGCCAGAAAAGTCTTTCCCTGGAACTTTCTCTTGAAGCTGGAAAATAGAAACTCTACCACTTCTTGGACTGCAGAGCTGAAAGGACACGCATTTGGTATTACTAGTGTTCATGTTTTTAACCGAGGGACAAAAATCCAACTGTAATAGGAGAACATGAAACCAGTGAAGCCAAGAAGACAGAAAGAGATGAAAAATAGTCTAGCGTTCCCATCTCTCTGTGAGGCCCCAGGAGAAATCTTAGTTTCTGAAATGCTTCAAACAGCTTTTCAGCTTCCCCAGCGTCTTCCCAGGGACATTCCTTTTCCCTGAAGCCACCTCCTGTGGGGCTTCTGGGTCTTGCATCCCAAGTGCTCTGGCAAACAGGGCTTCTGCTTCATCCTCTCATCCTGCCAGATTGAAGGGAGCGCTGGCTGACGTGGAGGGAGAAGTCCTAGGGTTCACTCCGAGATCTGGAAAGATCTTCCTGGAGAAGCTAGCCATGAACGCCAAATGAAAAACCACTCAGAGGCAGAGCTGCCAAAGATTGATTTAGGGAAGACAAATGAGAAACCCACCAAAAACTCGGAGGAGAAATGTGAAAAGTACAAAACCCCGAGTGATGTGGAAGACATTAAAGAGATCCAGGGTAGACATGCATACAGACCAACCCCCTTTAGTATTGGGGGGCTTCAGAAAGATGATGTGGTCCACACGCTGAAGCCACATACACCTCCCAGCAGAGTCTAGGTCAGCACCCTGTCATCAAAACCATTAGCATGCTGGGGCGGTACCTGTGGCTCATCAAGTAGGGCGCCGGCCCCATATACCGAAGGTGGGGGGTTCAAACTCGGCCTCGGCAAACTGCAAAACAGAAAAATAGCTGGGCGTTGTGGCGGGCGCCTATAGTCCCAGCTACTCGGGAGGCTAAGGCAAGAGAATCGCCTAAGCCCAGGAGTTGGAGGTTGCTGTGAGCTGTGTGACACCACGGCATTCTACTGAGGATGATAGAGTGAGACTCTGCCTCTACAAAAAGAAAAAAACAAACATTAGCATGCTGGGCGCAGTGACTCATGCCTGTAATCCTAACACCCTAGGAGGCCTAGGCAGGAGGATTGCTTGAGCTCAGGAGTTCGAGAACAGACTGAGCAAGAATGAGCTCCTGTCTCTACCCAAAATAGAAAAACTAGCCATGTGCTGTGGCAGGAGCCTGTAGTCCCAGGTACATGAGAGACTGAGGGAGAGAATCACTTGAGCCCAGGAGTTTGAGGTTGCTGTGAGCTATGATGCCATAGCACTTTACCCAGGGTGACAAAGTGCTGTTGCAAAAAAATGAACAGGCAAACAAACAATTAACATTTTGGTGGTAAAACACAGAGGGAAATAAAGATGTTAAATAGTCTCCCATCATATTAGGTCAGGGTTTGCTATGAAATAAGTGCTGCTGACTTGCGGGAAAATGTTTGATTTCCTGACATTTTAGGATTTTGGAATTTTGACTATAATAGGATTGACTCCCAGAAGGAGCAAACAGAACTGGTAAAATAGGAGTAATAAAGGATCAAATGGGGGGCAGCGCCTGTGGCTCATCAAGTAGGGCACTGGCCCCGTATACCAAAGGTGGTGGGTTCAAACCAGGCCTCGGCCCAACTGCAAAACAGAAAAATAGCCGGGTGTTGCGGTGGGCGCCTGTGGTCCCAGCTACTCGGGAGGCTGAGGCAAGAGAATCGCCTAAGCCCAGGAGTTGGAGGTTGCTGTGAGCTGGGTGACGACATAGCACTCCACGGAGGGTGAAAAAGTAAGACTCTGTCTCTCCAAAAAAAAAAGAATCAAATGCAAAAACACTAAAGTAAGATGGTATAATTCTGAAGCTCAAAAGGTCACAGAATGTGAGGAAAAATTAATTTAAACAAGGTCTAAGTGTAGTCTGGTCACTTTTTTATTTTTCAATTAGTAATAATTGCGCCTTGGATAAACCTCATTGGGTACGATACTGCCACTGTGCAAAGCTGAACTGGTCACATTTTTAACTTAAAAATAAGGAAAAAGGGTGGCGCCTGTGGCTCAAAGGAGTAGGGCGCCAGCCCCATATGCCTGAGATGACAGGTTCAAACCCAACCCCAGCCAAAAACTGCAAAATAAATAAATAAAATACAATCCTAAAACAAAAATAAGGGGAAAAGTTACTAGAATATAGATAATGCTAATAATGTATTGCACTGATTTAATGTCTCCATACCAAACTTTATACCCTATACACACACAATCCATCATGTTCTCTTCAAGCAGACACATTCTATTTATAAAATTGATCATCTGCTAGGCCACAAAGAAAAGCTCAATTTATTTCAAAAGATAACTTAACCAAGGTCACCCACCTGGGAGGTAATGGAGGCAGGATCTGAATCCAGGGCTTCACTTCTTTACTTTCCCCAATTATCTAATATTCTCTGAGGACAAGTGAATGGTAATTCACTTCCAAGGGCTGATCACAGAGATAAGTATTGTAATTTGGTGATAACAAATACAACTGCTACATGCCTAGAACAATGTAAATGTTCAACAAATGTTAGCTGCATGAATGAATAAACAAATGAACATATGAAACAAAACAGACTTACCATAGAATTTTGCAGCTGACATGGGCTATCCTCAAGAGCTCCTCTCTTTTCTAGAACATGCCCAAGACAAGGTTGGAGAAGGTAGCTTTTTTTTAATAAAGTAAGTGATGTAGCCAAGTAGCCATTAG
Organism: Arctocebus calabarensis; assembly: GCA_963573935.1. Classification (NCBI taxonomy): domain Eukaryota; kingdom Metazoa; phylum Chordata; class Mammalia; order Primates; family Lorisidae; genus Arctocebus; species Arctocebus calabarensis. The sequence continues at coordinate 17,950 of CAUYON010156234.1, forward strand.
ATATCATTAGAGGAAGCATTAAGACGAGGATGTACATGCGACCAAATTGCAGTAACACTTCCCTAGGGTGACAAGGATCAGCAGGAGATGGGGCCTAGAGAGCCTTAATGGTCTTCACTTACTCTCCCTCAAAACTTTTTAAGCTTCCCCCGTGGTGACCAGTTCCAGAGTAATGCACATTTAATTCAGCTTCTAATGCAGAGAAATCAATAGCATTGCACCACAGAGTGTTTATTACACGTAATCTGAAGTTTAACATATAAATAAATAAGCAATATACACAAACCATAGTACTTAGGAGTTCAATGTGGGGGCTCATATTTTCCCACAAATCAAAATACTTCTTACGTGTTATAAAATATTTTGCATTTTAAAATGAAGGGGTTTTTGTTGTTGCTAACTTGCTTCGCTGGAGAATAAAGTTTTGGGTTTTTTTTTAAGCACCCAGGGTAGAAATGTTTGGAACTCTTCTTTTCTTTTGTTTATCACGACAGTCTTACTCTGTAGTCTAGGATAGATTGCGATGGCATCATCATGGCTCACTGCAACCTCAAACTCCAGGGCCCAAGTGATCCTCCTGTCTCAACCTCCCAAGTAGCTAGGACTACAGGCGCTGCCACCATGCCCAGCTAATTTTCCTTTTTGTAGAGACAGGTTCTCTGTATGTCACCCAGGCTGATCTCATACTCCTGGCTTCAAGCAATCCTCCCACCTTAGCCTCCCGAAGTGCTAAGATTACTGGTGTGACCCACATTACTGTGCTTAGCCTGGAACATAACTTTTAAAATAATAATTATAATGGAATTTATTTTAATCATACTTTACAGGATACAAGTTGTTTTCACATCTATTACCCTATTTAGATCTTTCTCCTCAAATCCTTGTGAGTGAGACAAGACAAGCAAACCCATTGATAAACCCATTTAGCAGATTAGGACACTGAAAGATGAGGACAAGAACCCAATGACAAGACAGGAAGTCCCTAACACCCACGTTAGGATATTATTAGCCCCCAAAAGGGATTTTGTTGTATTTGGAGATGGTAGGGGTAGGAGATGGAAGTGATATGACCCTGAAATGCATCTGCCACAGCCATTCAGACCTGTCCAGACTCAGCAAGGCAGGTTCACCAGAGCTTTCATGCTTTCTGTTACTTTGTTTTGTAGGTTTTTAATTGAGTTAATCATACCCCTCAATTCATGGCACATTATCATCATCAAGGAGCTGTCCTTACTTTGTTCAATTATATACTTTCCTTTTTTTTTTTTTGAGACAGAGCCTCAAGCTGTCACCCTGGATAGAGTGCTGTGGCATCGCAGCTCACAGCAACCTCCAATTCCTGGGCTCAAGCGAGTCTCCTGCCTTTACCTCCCATGTAGCTAGGACTACAGGCGCCCGCCACAACGCCCAGCCATTTTTTGGCTGCAGCCCTCATTGTTGTTTGGCGGGCCTGGGCTGGATTTGAACCCGCCAGCTCAGGTGTACATGGGTGGCGCCTTAGCCCTTTCAGCCACAGGCGCGGAGCCAAAGTAATTTTTTTTTTTTTTTTTTTTTTGCAGTTTTTGGCTGGGGCTGGGTTTGAACCCACCACCTTCAGCATATGGGGCTGGCGCCCTACTCCTTTGAGCCATAGGTGCTGCCCTATACTTTCTTTTTATACAATATCCACATTTCATTTGTATAAAGTTCAAAACAGGCAAAGCTATTTTGCCTTGTTACCAGAGGGGTGGATACTGAGCGTGTTCCTAGATGCAGATAATGCTTCAGTTTTTAAAATCTGGGTCATGCTTATATTGCAAAAATGCATTGTGTGGTACACTCATTGTCGGGGTCCCACCTCGGGGGCAGGGTCCTCTAAGACCTGTGGAAACTGGGGGTGACCAACTGCAGAAATATGGAGTTAGAAATGACGATAAAGAAGGAGACATAAGACATAGAGTAGAATTAAAAGTGGGAGCTCAGGGGCCCATTGCCCGTTCCTGGGATTCCGGCAGTGGCACTGAGTGTTTGTTCCACTCTACTTTTCTTCATGTCTATTTACCCAGAGAGTAAGGTAAGGGATAGAACAGAGATGCCAGCAGTTTCTCTGATGGAGCATATCAGCTCCTAGTATTGTTGTTAACCTTAAGGGGAGCCTTGAGAAATCTGAAATCTGAGCCCTGTATTGGGAGAGCCTCCTGCTTGAGATTTCTAGGGAGGTGTTAAACTCTGCTAGTTCCCTGTGGAGCAAAAAGCCACCAGCATTCATCTCCTCTGAGGAATTGCTGGGAGGGAGGAATTTTCCTCCCATCACCACCACCGAGGATTTTCCTCTGCAATAGGGATATAAGCTCTTCTGCCCATATCTCAGGACTCTAGCTACTCCTTTGATCTCTGCCCCAGGTAAATCCAAACCTCCACAATGGGTATCTGCTTTGCCTGTTTTCTACCCAGTTAATGTATCTTTCTAGGTCTTGTCATAGCCTCTTCCATGACCATTTTCCCTCAGAGTGCTTACAGACCCAGCAGGGGTGTTTGTATCCCCAACAGGCCAGAATTTCTGAAAAGGCAGGATGCTAATATCCCCAACAGGCTGGAATTTCAGAAAAGGCAGGACACTTGCTAGCAATGGCTAGCTTAAATGTAAACTAGCTGACTTTTCTTTGTTCCGACTCATTCAGCTTACTTTTAATTTTCCTCTTTTTCTGGGAATGCTTTCTTTAACTAAGAATGGGTCTTCAGTCCCCATTCTCCCTGCGCTCATCATTGGCATAGTTTTCATTATGTATGTTAAATTCCATTAAAAATTTTTTTTTCTTTTTTTTGAGACAGAGTCTCACTATGCTGCCCTCAGTAGAGTGCTGTGTCATCACAGCTCACAGCAACCTCCAGCTCTTGGGCTTAGGCAATGCTCTTGCCTCAGCCTCCCAAGTAGCTGGGACTACCGGCACTATTTTATTTTTGTCATTGTTGTTGTCTTTGTTTGGCAGGCCAGGGACAAGTTCAAACCCACCAGCCTTGGTGCTCCTGGCCAGCACCCTCGCTGCTGAGCTCTCGGAGCCAAGCCAAGTTTCACTTAAAATTTTACTTGAAAAAAATCCTACTGGAATTTTGAATGAAATTGCATAAATTTATAGATTAATTGGGGAGAGAACTAATATCTTAGAATTATTAATTCAGTTTATCCATGAACATATTAATAAAATTTTAAGAGAGATATTTGTCATGAAGAATATTGGTCTATAGGTTTTTTGTTTTGTTTTGTTTTTTTCCTTGCAATATTTTTGGTTTGGATTTGGTATCAGGGTAATGCTAGCTTCATACAATGAGTTGGGGAACATTTATTCCTTTTCAATTTTCTGAAAGAGTTTGTGTGGAATTGGTATTATTCCTTCCTTAAGTGCTGTAGAATTCACCAGTGAAACTTCATGGGCCTGAGGTTTTCTCTGTGAAAAAAAAAATTTTTTTTTTTTTTGAGACAGAGTTTCATTCTGTTGCTCTCTGTAGGTTGTCACAGCATTATCTCAGCTCACAGCAACCTCAAACTCTTGGGCTCAAGCAATCCTTTTGCTTCAATCCCCCAGTAGCTGGAACTACAGCTATCAGCCATGACACTTGGCTAGTTTTTGTATTTTTATTTTTATTTATTTTTTTAGAGACAGAGTCTCACTTTGTCACCTTTGGTAGAGTGCTGTGGTGTCACAGCTCACAGCAACCTCCAGCTCTTAGGCTAGGACAATTCTCTTGCCTCAGCCTCACAAGTACCTGGAACAACCACAACGCCCAGTTATTTTTTTGTTGCAGTTTGTCTGGGGCCGGGTTTGAACCCACCACCCTTGGTATATGGGGCCAGGGCCCTATTCACTGTGCCAGAGGCACAGCCCAGTTTTGGTATTTTTAGTAGAAACCAGGTCTCACCCTTGCTCAAGCTGGTCTTGTGCTAAAATTACAGGCTTGAGCCATCACGCCTGGCCTGAAAAGAATTTTTAACTTCAGATTCAACTTCTTTAACAGATACGTAAGGCTCTTCAGTTTATCTCTTCTTGAGTGAGCTTTGGTAGTTTATATCTTTCAAGAAATTTTCCTGTTTCATCTAAGTTATAGAAATTGTCATATAGTCCTTTGTAGAATTCCCTTATCATCCCCTTAATATCTGAGACTCTGCAGGGATATCACCTTTCTAATCCCTGAATTTGTGTTTTCTCTTTTTTTCCTGATTCATATAAGTAGGGGTTTTCAATTTTATTGATATTCTGAAAGAAACTGATTATGTTTCTGTGATTTTTTCTATTGTTTTTGTTTTCTAGTGTATTGATTTCCACTCTAATCTTTATTTCCTTTCTTCTAATTACTTTGGGTTTGATTTCCTCTTCTTTTTCTAAAATCTTAAGGTGGAACCTGAGAACATTGACATGAGACAAATAGTTCAAACTCAATCAATGACCTAGACGAAAAGTCCAGAAATAGACCCATAGATATATGAACAACTGATTTTCAGTAAAAGTACAAAAACAACTCAGTGCAGAAAGGGTAGTCTTTTCAATAAATAGTACTAGCTAAATTGAATATCTACAAACAAAAAAAGTGGATTTTGACCCATATTTCACAATACGTACAAAATTAGCTCAAATATATCATAGAACTAAATGAAAAAAGACTTCTAGAAGAAAACATAGGGGAAAATCTTTGGGGCCTTGCATTAGGAAAAGATTTGTTAGCTATACCAAAAGCACAATCCTTAATGAAAGAACTTGATAAATTGGACTTCAGGGAAATTATGAATTTTTACTCTTTTCTTTTTAGAGACAGAGTCTCACTTTGTCACCCTGGGTAGAGTGCCGCAGTGTCACAACTCACAGCCATCTCCAGCTCTTGGGCTTAGGCGATTCTCTTGTCTCTGCCTCCCTAGTAGCTGGGACTGCAGGCGCCCGCCACAAAACGCCTGGGTATTTTTTTCTTGCAGTTTGACCGAGGCCAGGTTTGAACCCACCACCCTCAGTAAATGGGGCCAGTCCCCTACTCACTAAGCCACAGGCACTGCCCTGAATTTCTATTCTTTGAAAGATTTTGTTAAGAGAATAAAAAGCCAGGCCAGTACATGCCTGTAGATCCATCTACTTAGGAGTGTGAGGGAAGAGGTTCCCTTAATCCCAGGAGTTTGAAGTTGCAGTGAGCTATGATTGATTGTATTACTTCACTATAGCCTGGGCAACAGCCAGACTCTGTTTTGAAATAAATTAAATTAAATTACATTTTTAAAAAGACAGATCAGAGAATGAAGAAAATATTTGCAAATCATATGTTTAATAAAAAAACTTGTACACAGAATACATTCAGAACTCTCCAAACTCAATAATAGGAAAAGGAACAATTTGGGAGCTTTTTTAGAGACAGGGTCACTCTGCCAGCCAGGCTGGAGCTTCCTGGCACAATTATAGCTCACTGCAATGTCATGATCGTCCTGTTTCAGCTTCCTGAATAGCTAAGACTGCAGGACAAGTCACTGTGCCTGGCTAATTTTTATTTTTTATTTTTTTTTGGAAATGGAGTCTCACTATCTTGTTCAAGCTGGTCTTGAAATCCTAAATTCAAGTAATCTTCCCATCTCAGCCTCCTAAAGTGCTGGGATTACCAATGCAAGCCCCCATGCCCAGCCCAGTTTTTTTTTTATTTGGGTAGTTAAAAAAAATTACAATGTAGGTGGTGCCAGGGGCTCCAGGAGTAGAGTGCTGGCCCCATATACCAGAAGTGGTGGGTTCAAACCCGGCCTCAGCCAAAAAACTGCAAAAAAAAAAAAAAAAATCACAGTGGATTCAGTGCCTGTAGCACAGTGGTTACGACACCAGCCACATACACCAAAGGTGGCAGGTTAGAACCCAGCCCGGGCCAGCTAAACAACTACAACAACAACAACAACAAATAGCCGGGTGTTGTGGCGGGCGCCTGTAGTACCAGCTACTCGGGAGGCTGAGGCAAGAGAGTGGCTTAAGCCCAAGAGTTCAAGGCTGCTGTGAGCTGTGACGCCACGGCACTCTACCAAGGGTGACATAGTAAGACTCTGTCTCAAAAAAAAAAAAAAAAAGAAAAGAAAAAGAAAAGAAAGGAAAAGAAATCACAGGGCTTAAAAATTGGGAAATTGTAATTTCTTTTTTCTTTTTTTTTAAATTTCAGACTAATATGAGGGTACAAAAAATTAGGTTACAAAGTTCATATTTGTAGAGTTCCTGTTGTAGTTGAGTTCCACATCCAAGAGGTATGCCATATACCCTTACATTGTGCCCATTAAGTGGGAGCACACCAACCCCCCTCCTTCTTCCCCTCTTCCCCCAACTTGAATTGAATTGAGCTTTTCTCTTATGTGGGCATGTGTTAGGTCATCTACTGGCTTCATATAGGTAATGGGTACATTGATACTTGCTTTTCCATTCTTGTGACACTTTTCTTTTCTTTTTTTTTTCTTTTGAGACAGAGCCTCAAGCTGTCACCCTGGATAGAGTGACGTGGCATCACAGCTCACAGCAACCTCCAACTCCTGGGCTCAAGCGAGTCGCCTACCTCCGCCTCCCAAGTAGCTGGGACTACAGGTGTCCGCCACAATGCCCGGCTTTTTTTTGGTTGCAGCCGTCATTGTTGTTTGGCAGGCCCAGGCTGGATTTGAACCTGCCAGCTCAGGTGTATGTGGCTGGCGCCTTAGCCACTTGAGCCACAGGCGCCGAGCCTCTTGTGACACTTTTCTAAGAAGAATATGTTTTAACTCCATCCAGGTTAATACAAAATATGTAAAGTCTCCATCATTTTTTATGGCTTTTGTAGTTTATTAATCCATTCCTGGGTTGATGGGCATTTAGGTTGTTTCCACATTTTGGCAATTGTAAATTGAGCTGTGATAAACAATCTAGTACAAATGTCCTTATGATAAAATGATTTCTTTTCTTCTGGATAGATGCCTAGTAATGGGATCTACTAGGAAATGGAAAGTCTACTTTGACTTCTTTGAGGTTCTCCATACTTCTTTCCAAAAAGGCTGTATTAGTTTGCAGTCCTACCAACAGTATAAAAAAATTTTAATGAGCAAAATATTTTAATAAACGTTTCACCAAAGAAGATATACAAATGGCAAGATCATACATCACTTAACAACCAATATAGGTTATAGGAAATAGATCGTTAGGCAATTTTATTACAATGTGAACATAATAGAGCATATTTACACAAACCCAGAAGGTATAGCCTGCTACATGCCTGGGTTGTGGGGAATAGCCATTGTTCCTAGGCTGCAAACTGTACAGTGTGTTCCTACACCGATTATTGTAGCAATGGTAACAAAATGGTATCTGTGTAGCTGACTATATCCAAACATAGAAAAAGTACAGTAAAAATATGACATAAAACATAAAAAAAGGATCAGATATAGTTGCTCACGCATGTTATCCCAACACTTTGGGAGGACTAGGTGGGAGAATTGCCTGAGGCCAGGAGTCCAAGACCAGCCTGGGCAACATAGTGAGACCCTCTCTCTATAAAAGAAATTTTAAGGGAGGCGCCTGTGGCTCAAAGGAGTAGGGCACCGGTCCCACATGCCAGAGGTGGCTGGTTCAAACCCAGCCCCGGCCAAAAAACTGCAAAAAAAAAAAAAAAAAAGAAAAAAGAAAAAAAGAAATTTTAAAAATTAGCCAGGCATGGTGGCATGCGCCTATAGTTCCAGCTACTCGAGAGGCTGAGGTAGGAGAGTCATTTGAGCCCAAGAGTTTGAGGTTACAAGAGTGAGCTATGATCATATCACTGCACTCCAGCCTGGGTGATATAGTGAGACCCTGTCTCAAGAAAGGAAGGAAGGAAGGAAGAGAGGAAGGAAGGAAGGAAGGAAAAAGAGAGAGAGAGAGAGAAAGGGAGAAAGAAAGAAAGAAAGAAAGAGAAAGAGAAAGAAAGGTACATCTATGTAGGGCAGTTACCGTAAATAGAGTTTGCAGCTTGCAGGAGTTTCCCTAAGAAGTGAGTGAGTATGAACCTAGGACATTACTGTACACTGCTGTAGGCGTTATAAACACTGCCTACTTAGGCTACACTAAATTTATATTTTAAGTATTTAAATAATATATAAAATATTATGTATTATTATAAAATATTATATTATAAAATATAATATATTATAGAAAATATTTAAATATTTTGACTTTTTTGTAATAGCACTTAGCTTAAAACACACTGTACAAAGTATTTTTTCTTTATATCCTTATTATATAAGCATTTTTCTACTTTTTTTTTTTTTTTTTGCTTTTCAAACTTCTTTTAAATTAAAAACTAAGACAAACACGCTTGTTAGCCTAAGCCTGCCCAGGGTCAGGATCTTCCTTCCCTCCACATCTTGTCCCATGGGAAGGTCTTCAGGAACAATAACGGGCATGGAGCTGTCATCTCCTATGATGGCAAAGCCTTCTGGACTACATCCTGAAGGACCTGCCCGAGGCTGTTCTATAGTTAACTTTTGCTTGGAAAAGCAGATGGAGTACGCTCTAAAATAATAAAAAGTATGGAATAATAAACACATAAACCAGTAACATAGTTGTTTATTATCATTATCAAGTATCACATGATTTATGAGCTGTACTTGGATACAACTGGCAGCACAGTAGGTCTTTTTATACCAGCATCACCACAAACATGAGTAATGCTTGCACTATGACATTACAACAGCTATGATGTCACCAGGCGATAAGAATTTTTCAACCCTGGCAGCGCCTGTAGCTCAGTCAGCAGGGCGCCAGCCACATACACTGAGAGTTTGAACCTGTCCTGGGCCAACTAAAACAACAATGACAACTGCCACAAAACATAACAGCTGGTGTTGTGGCGGACACCTGTAGTCCCAGCAAAACTCTTGCCCAAGAGTTTGAGGTTGCCATGAGCTGTGACGCCAGACCACTCTCCCGAGGGAAACAGCTTGAGACTTTGTCTCAAAAAAAAAAAAAAAAAGAATTTTTCAACTCCCTGTAATCTTATGGGAACACAGTCCTACATGGCTGAAGTCGCCAACCCCTGGGTGTGGACTGGTACCAGGCTGTAGCCTGTTAGGAACTGGGCCACACAGGGCTGCACAGCAGTAGGTGACCCAGTGAAGCTTCATCTGTCACTGCCTCCCATCACCCCTCGATGGGACCATCTAATGCAGGAAACCAAGCTCAGGGCTCCCACAGATTTTCCATTAGGGTGACTGGATAATAATTTCATATGTATTACAATGTAATAATATAGAAATAAAGTGCACAATAGATGTTATGCACTTGAATCATCCTGAAACCATCCCATCCCCCCTCTGACTCATGGAAAATGGTCTTCCATAAAACCAGTTCCTGGTGCCAAAAAAGGTTGGGGATCCATCATGGACCAAAACATCAATGCTATGCAACACACGATTGAACATAAAAAGGTTATAAAGCAATATCATAAACCTTTGGGGAAATTCAAATTACAACCACAATGAGTTATCACTATGCATTATACCTATTAGCATGACTAAAATTAAAAAGCCTAATCATTCAAATGTTGGTGAATTGGTAGAGCAACTGAAACTCTCTAACACTGATAGTGGGAATGTAAAATGGATAAACAATATGTCAGTTTTTTAAAAATCTAGACATACACCTGCCCACCCACCATATGACTCTTATTCCATTCACTCTTAGCCATTCACTATTAGTATTTATTCAAAAGCAAAGAAAAGTGTAAGTCCATACAAAGACTTGCATATGAATATTCATGAAGCTTTATATGTACTAGTTCAAAACTGGAAATGATCTAAATGTGTATCAATAGGTCAATGAATAAATACATTATGGTATATATAGACCTTTACATGCTAGCCAGAAATAGAAAGGAATAAACTATTGACATACACACAACCACGGAGATGAATCTCAAAATAATTATGCTGAGTTAAAGAAGGCAGACAAGAAGATTACTGCATGATTCTATTTATACATGAATTAAATTCCAGAAATGTAAATTAATCTATTATGACAAAAAGAAGTTTCACGGTTTGTTGGGGATGGGGACAAATGTGCAAGGAAGAGTGAGAGGGAAGGGTTGCAAAGGGACATGAGGAAACTTTGGGGAGTCATGGATCTTGCAATGGTGATGGTTTCATAGGTATAGATGTATGTGAAAACTTACCCTTTAAAAAGTGTAAGCAATTGTGACTCGGCGCCTATGGCTCAACGGGCTAAGGCACCAGCCACGTACACCTGAGCTGGCGGGTTCAAATCCAGCCTGGGCCCACCAAACAATAATGGTGGCTGCAACCAAAAAATGGCCGGGCTTTGTGGCGGGCGCCTGTAGTCCCAGCTACTTGGGAGGCAGAGGCAGGAGACTTGCTTGAGCCCAGGAACTGGAGGTTGCTGTGAGCTGTGATGCCACAGCACTCTATCCAGGGTGACAGCTTGAGGCACTGTCTCAAAAAAAAAAAAGTGTAAGCAATACATAAGCAATTGTATGTCAGTTATACTTCAATAAAACTGCTCAAAAGATGGCATGTCTTTGATCATCTGGGTCTTTTTTTTTTTTAGAGACAGAGTCTCACTTTGTCACCCTCGGTAGAGTGCCATGGCATCACAGCTCACAACAACCTCCAGCTCTTGGGCTTAGGCGATTCCCTTGCCTCAGCCTCCCGAGTAGCTGGGACTACAGGCACCTGCCACAATGCCTGGCTATTTTTTGTTGCCATTTGGCAGGGGTCAGGTTGGAACCCACCACCCTCAGTATATGAGGCCAGCGCCCTACCCATGAGCCACAGGCACCACCCTGGGTCTTTTTTTATATCCTTTAAAATACTTTAATATTTGTCCTCATAAAGATTTTGTGTATTTTTCTTGAGTTAATTCCAAGATACACAATAATTGCTGATGCTCTTGTGACATATCTCAGTTCATACATTCTCATGACTTTCTCAGTGGGATCAGTTCTATCACTTAAGTATGGCTGCATAAGAAGCCACCGAAGCCACCCCCGAAACTCAGTGAATGAACACACCCATTTTATTGTTCAGGAGTTTTTTTTTTTTTTTTTGAGTCAGAGCCTCAAGCTGTTCCCCTGGGTAGAGCGCTGTGGCTTCACAGCTCACAGCAACCTCCAATTCCTGGGCTCAAGCAAGTCTCTTGCCTCAGCCTCCCAAATAGCTGGGACTACAGGTGCCCGCCACAATGCCTGGCCATTTTTTGGTTGCAGCCGTCATAGTTGTTTGGTGGGCCCGGGCTAGATTTGAACCTGCCAGCTCAGGTGTACGTGGCTGGCGCCCTAGCCCATTGAGCCACAGGCACTGAGTCAGGAATCAGAGTTTTAAGCAGCACTCAGTAGGAATTGCTCCTCCTCACGCTGTCAGCTGACCTGACTCATTCAGAGGCCTCAATGTGCCTTCAATCACTTCTCTAAGGCTTTGGTGGTGGCAGGAGACAAAAAGTCACCTTGAAAAGGGGGGTATCCAGAGAGGCATGATTCATTAGAGACTGTTTTTAATATTTTACCACATCCGTGAGGAGGAACATAGTGTTGGTTAATTTTATGTGTCAACTCAACTGGGCCCTGGATGCCCAGATATTTGGTTGTACATTAATCTGGGTGTTGTTTGTAAGGCTATTTTTGGATGATATTAATATTTAAAGAAGTAGACAGAGTCAAAAAAAGATTGCTTTGCTTAATGTGGATAGGCCTCATCCAATCAGCTGAGGGCTTGACTAGAATGAAAGGCTGATTCTCCCCTAAGTCGGAGGGAATTCTCCCACCTAACAGCCTTCAGTCTGGGACATTGGTTCTTCCTGGTTCTGCAGCAGCTTCCAGCCTTTGGACTTGAAACAGACATCAACTCTGCAGATTTGGAATTGTCAGCTTCCATAATCACATGAGCTAATTCCTTGTAGTAAATGCTTTATTATTCCTTATAATAGGTGAATGAATGGTCCAAGTGCTGTGGCTAAGGCCTGTAATCCTAGCAGTCTAGGAGGCTGAGGTGGGAGAATAGTTGAAGTCCCAGAGTTCAAGACCAGCCTGATGAAGAACAAGACCCCCATGTCTACCAAAAATAGAAAAAATTAGCTGGATGTCGTGGCATACACCTGTAATCCCAGCTACTCAGGAGGCTGATTCAGGAAGATTACTTGAGCCCAGGAATCTGAGGTTGCAATGAGCTACGGTGATGCTACTGTACTCTAATAGGGGTGACAGAGCAAGACTTTGCCTCAAAAAAGTCTGGGCACAGAGGCTCATGCTTGCAATCCTAGCACTCTGGGAGGCCAAAACAGGCAAATTGCTTGAGCCCAGGAATTAAAGACCAGCATCCGCACGAGCGAGACCACATCTCTATTAAAAATAAAAAAAATTAGCCAGGCATTATAGTGGGAGCCTGTAGTCCCAGCTACGAGGGAGGCCGAGGGAAGAAGATTGCTTGAGCCCAGGAGTCTGAGGTTGCTGTGGGCTATGATGACACCACGGCACACAACCCCAGGGCATGGAGTGAGCCTCTGTTTCAAAAAAAAAAAAAAGAAAGAAAGAAAAAGAAATAGATGAATGAATGAATAAATACTATTGATTCTGTACTGCACAAGATAGAGGTTCTAACTTGCAAGTTTGGTAAAACTTACCTGTGGAATTATTAGAGCCAGAGTATTTAGAGGATGGAGGAGAATATGTTGACTAGCAATTTACTTGCTTTCATTTTATGGGTACATTTACATTTTCTATTTCTTCCTATGTTAATTTTGGCATTTTATGATCTTCTAGATTTTAAAATTTACTGGAATATAGCTTCTAGTATATTTTTGTTACCTTTTAAATCTCCATTTTTCTTTGTAGTCTCTTTTTACTTTCAAAGTGTTATACTTTGGGCTCGACGCTTGTGGCTCAACTGGCTAAAGCGCCAGCCACGTACACCTGAACTGGAGGGTTCAAATCCAGCCCGGGCCCACCAAACAACAATGGTGGCTGCAACCAAAAAATGGCCGGGCGTTGTGGCGGGCGCCTGTAGTCCCAGCTACTTGGGAGGCAGAGGCAGGAGATTCACTTGAGCCCAGGAACTGGAGGTTGCTGTGAGCTGTGATGCCACAGCACTCTATCCAGGGTGACAGCTTGAGGCTCTGTCAAAAAAAAAAAAAAACCCAAATCAAAGTGTTATATTTGAATTTTCCTGGTTTCTATCTCCTCCTCCTCCTCATGGAGCCTTTTTTTTTTTTGAGACAGAGTCTCACTTTGTCGCCCTTGGTAGAGTGCTGTGCTGTCATAGCTCACAGCAACCTCAAACTCTTGGGCTTAAGAGATTCTCTTGCCTCAGCCTCCCAAGTAGCTGGGCCTACAGTCATCCGCCACAACACCTGGCTATTTTTAGAGACAGGGGTCTTGCTCTTGCTCAGACTGGTCATGAACTTGTGAGCTCAGGCAATCCACCCGCCTTGGCCTCCCAGCGTGCTGAGATTGCAGGCATGAGCCCCTATGCCCAGCCTATGATGGGTCTTTAGAAGAATCACTTTTGGCTTTACTAATCTCTTCACTATTTTGTTCACTAGTTCATTGATTATGTTTCTTTTCCATCTTGTTTTTTTAGGATTACTCTATTTGTTTTGTTTCTAAATTTTCAATTAAACATTTAACTCATGAAAAAATCTGTCTAGTTTTCTTATGAATATATTTATACCTATAAATTTTCTTCTAATTGTAGCTTTAGATACATTTAGACACAAAATTCATTCATTTTCATTTACTTCTAAATATTTAGGAATTTTCCTTATGATTTTCTCTTTATCTAAAAAATTGTTTAGACATATGTTTTACCTTAAAATTTCATGGGACTTTTTTTTTTTTTTTTTTTGAACTGTCACCCTGGGTGAGAGTGCCATGGCATCACAGCTCACAGCAACCTCAAACTCTTGGGCTTAAGCAATTCTCTTGCCTCAGCCTCCCAAGTAGCTGGGACTACAGGAGCCCACCATAATGCCCGGCTATTTTTTGGTTGTAGTTGTCATTGTTGTCTGGCGGGCCTGGCTGGATTCGAACCCAACAGCTCTGGTATAAGTGGTTGGCACCTTAGCTGCTTGATCCACAGGCACTGAGACAATTTTATGGGACTTTTAAAGCTAACTTTTTTTTCTTTTTGAGAGAGGGTCTCACTTTGTCGCCCTCAATAAAGTGCTGTAGTGCCATAGCTCATAGCAACCTCAAACTCTTGGGCTTAACTAATTCTCTTGTCTCAGACTCCTAAGTAGCTGGGACTACAGGCACCCACCACAATGCTCGGCTATTTTTTTTAGAGATAGGATCTCACTCTTGCTCAGTCAGGTCTCAAACTCCTGAGCTCAGGCAATCCACC
>CAUYON010156236.1:0-15441 GCA_963573935.1 Arctocebus calabarensis
CAGAGAGAGAGAGAGAGAGAGAGAGAGAGAGAGAGAGAGAGAGAGAGAAAGAAAGAAAGAAAGAAAGAAAGAAAGAAAGAAAGAAAGAAAGAAAGAAAGAAAGAAAGAAAGAAAGAAAGAAAGAAAAAGAAAGGAAGAAAAGAAAGAGTCAGTGACTAAACCTTACAGATCCTGAGGTTACACAGCACAGAAAAAGGCCTTTACCAGATCTTCTCAGGGTGTCCAACCTTTTGGCTTCTCTGCGGTACATCAGAAGAGGAATTGTTTTAGGCCACACACTAAATACACAGATATTAAAGAAAGCTGAGGAGCAAAAAGTAAGGTCTGTGAATAATTTTCACGATATCTGACACCACTGATAAGCAAAATAATCCTCACACAATCCACATGTGGCCCGCAGGCATTGGGTTGGACACCCCTCTGCCAGTCTTGTCTGACACAGGGAACTGAGGAACAGAGATGTGATGCACCTGACGTCACAAAGCAGGTCTGTGTGCTCTTGGTTTTTGCACCCGTGGGTCACAGCGCGGGGCCCTCTCTGCGCAGGCGTCTGCCCCCAGCACCGCGTATCAACAGGCCTGAGGGGGGCCCTCTCTGCGACGGAACGTGTCTGCCCCCAGCACCGCAGTATCAACAGGCCTCAGGCCTCCCTCTCTGTGCCCGTTCCTCCTGCCACAGGGGATGTTTCCTGCTCCACAACATGAAAGCACTGTTGAAACAGCGAACCCTAGAGAAAACCAGCCTGGATTCACATTCAGAGAGCTCTGCCATCTTCTGCTGTGTGACCCTGGGCAAGTGATGAACCTCTCTGTTTCTCTCTCCATTAAATGGTATCAACTGGTGTGGATGAAATAAGTTACCACACACTACATGTAAGAGGCTTAGATCAGTGCCTGCTCAACAACCAACACTCACAGAAGTTAGCTACTTGTATGATTACTCCTAATTTGTTCAGCAAACACCAGCCCTCTGGAGCTTGCAGCAGCCCTGTCTGCCATGGCAGCTCGTGCAAGAAACACAGGCAGTCTGGACTTAATACTTCACACCTTGAAATGAATCTCCTTGGCATCTGACATATATTTCCTTAGACAGATCTACACAGTATCCCTATCCACCCAGCGCTTTAGAATGAGCCATGCTAGAAGCTAAAATGTCCTTTCAGAGATCTCAGGGCATGTCCCCCACTGCCCACAGCATGGATCACCTTCTAACGTTCTCCATCATTTACTTACTTACACAAATTTGTTGCTTATCTCTGCCCTCTGCTCCCACTGACGGAATGTAAGCATCATGAAGGCAGCTAACCCGTGTCTATTTTGGTGTAACCCAAGCCACTAAAATTGTTCTGCAATTGGTCTCCTTCTTCAGCAAGAAGACCAAGAAGAATTTGGTCTCAGCAAGAATCAGATTTACTTCCTCCACGGAAACTACAGAGAAGGACAAAAACCAACAGCAGGTCTTAGCTCAGCACCTGGCACCCAGGAAGGGCTTAGCACACCTGCTGACTAGTGAAGAAAGTGTCAGACGTGCCGCACGCCAGCAGAGTGACCAGGGACAAGTCACTTCCACCTGAGTCAACACCAACTTTATTACCCATAAAATGATAATCATACCATTTGGCTCACAGATTGCGCCACAGATTAAGTAATGTTAGGAGAGCATTAAAAACACTTTTCCAAAGTGAAGGGTGGGATAGGAATGTGATTTTTGCTATTATATACAGAGTGACAGAAACATCAAAAGCCATTTATTTTTTCATTATTCTTCATTCATCTATACAATACCCGCTCTGGCCAGTTGAAAATAAAGAGTCACAGCCACAGTCCTCGAGAGCTTACTGGTTGTGGGAGAAAGAAGAGAAGATTTGGGAGGCAGGGGCTGGGGGAGGATTTCCAGCCAGTGAACGGGGATACAGGGCTGTCAGACAGAATCCAGGATGTAAGTCAGAGAGAGGGGGAAGCATGGGCTGAGAAGCTTCCCCACTTACCAGGCAACTCAAGAATGCCCTTGTCACTGGGTATCCCTATTCTCATTGCACCAGTCGGGAAACTGAGGCTCCGGCAAATTTAGTGACTTACTCGCTGTTACCTAGCTTTATGTGGCACAGGAGAGATTTGGGACAGGCCTGCTGGCAGGGACTCCCGTAAATCAATCGCTAAGCAAACATGGTTAGGTTAATACTGGGGGTTGGGACTCAGGGCCCAGGGCCTGTGCTCCTGCCCCAGGGGCCTGTCCCCAGCCACCCGGGAGGATGACGGTGGACCACCAAACCCACACGGTCTGCTCCTATCTATAGCCCAAGCAGAAACCCACACTCTCCCACATAGCTAATTAGTTGGCAAGTTCCCAAAGGAATTCTCCTTTCTTTCTTTTAGTCCTGAGTGGCTTTAGTCACACCTCCTTTCAGCATTTATGCAGAACTCTTGTTGGGCAGTCATTTGCATCTGTAAGAAACTCATTTGCATCCAGCCTTTTGTAAGGTACCTAACCCACAGTGTGAAATGTGATCAGAGCATCCCAGGGCCTCTTCCTCTGGGTGCAGAGCAGGAAGGAGCTCTCACCCGCAGGGTGGTGCTCAGAGAGGGGGTCTTCTGTCCCCCGCCCCACCAGTACCAAGTGAAGGCCAGTTCCCAGCCAGCTCAGAACGCAGCAGATTTGAGAACAAGTGTCGTCAGCCACGCAGGAAGTATTCCGCGCCCCTGGCGCAGGTGCCAGGTGTGTGCCAGGCGTCAGGGGTGTAGTGGCACCAGGGCTTCTCTTTCCTGTGACGCTCACAGACTCTGAGTGTCTGCCTGGTGTCCCTCCCTCAGAGCAGTGCGACATGACACAACTTACTTTGTCCACCCCTTTGTATCTAAGTTTCGTCATCTATACAAGATGCCACTTCCTCACTGACTTGTGAGGATTAAATGACATGATGTATAAAAAGGCTTGTGAAATACCCAGATCTAGAGAGGGCTCCTGAACATAGCTGATGACAGCAGCGATGGCGGGGACCCGTCCATGGACTGGCAGTGGCAATCATGCAGGGGGACCAGGAGTGGCAGAGGTGGCAGCCGCAGCAGTAATCAGATGCTGTCCCTCTTGGGCGCCATGAGTGACTCGGAGAAGATTTATACCTCAAAGCACCTGAACAAGCCACAATGCTGTCGGGGTTAGAGAGAGAAGCAAAGGAATGGGGGGCGACGGGGTGTTTTACTGGTTGCCGAATTTTGTGCCAGCCATTTTCAAATACATTTGTCATTGAATTAAATCTTGACATTGATTTTCAAAAGAGGAAAGTGGGACTCACCAAGGTCACAGCTACTTGCAGTTGAAACCTGGATGCAAGCCTAGGTGCACCTGTTTCCAATCCCACACCCTTTACCCTCCAGCACAAGGGGCAAATTGCGGATGCTGGGGATACAGGCTCCCAGACCCCTGAGATGCCCGCCTGGGAGAAGAGCTCCTTTCATGCTTCCCAGCATATATGGGGGACATATATCTTCTCTAGGATGTTGCATGTTTAGTATTTTTGCATTAGATCCATTTATTAATATGTCTTCCCTGTAGCCCCTCAAACTGTGAACTCTTGGGAAAAAAATAGTCTCTTTTTTCTTTTCCGGATCTCATTATATATCTACCTCTCATCACAATGCTGAAAACACAACAGGTATCATTCACTGAAAGCTATTGTTCATCCAGTAGAGACTGAGAATTCTTCCTGGCATTTAAGACACTTCAATGAACAGAACACACAAAAACATGCGGCCTTCATAGAACTTACATTCTGTCATGGGCGACAGATACTCAATAGGAAATGTAATAGATAAGTAAATTAAACCTACGATTATGGAATAAAGTGGATGAAGGATAGAATAGAATGAGTGAATGAACTACAGAATGGAGAATGGGCACCGACCTCCCTCCAACCTCGTTCTGATGTGATCACAATCAGGTTTTCAATCACAGATTTATTTGACACTGCAGACTTACAATGTCCACATGCGTAGCCCCAATTTTATTTGATCTCACGTCGGTCCTGCAGAGAAGGCAACTATAGAATCGTGTGCCTCATTTTGTGAGGAGGGAACTTGGGGTCAGAGATGTCACACTGCACCCCTAGAGAATGAGGACCCCTGAGTATGAGGCCTAGACACTGAGACCAGGGCTCATCACCTTGCCTGTCCCCCAACCCCCCATGCTCCCAGGTTCTCACTCACCCTGGCTTATCTCTCTACTATCAAAGGCAGGAAAGTCTGGCTTTACGATCTGGCATTTGTCTTTGATTTCCTAAGGTCTTGATCTTAACATGCTTTCTGATCAACTTTACTCTTACCTGTTCCTGGTGCACATATGAAGACCCCGGCTGCCAATATCAATGATAGTAATCTTATTAAAGCAATAAAAAAATAGCTGCTTATGTCTGTACTGTTCTTCCAATCCCAAAGAGTTTTACTATAATAACCTCATTTGATCCTTGTGACAAACAACTCTTGTTTAAAGTTTCAGATTAATATGAGGTTCAATGATCAGGTTCAAGGTTCGCATTTGTTAGGTAAGGGCCCTGTTGTAGTTGTGCCCCTCACCCAGGAAGTGTGCCATGTACCCTTACATTGTGCCCATTAGGTGGGAGCACACCAATTTCCCTCCTTTCTTTCCCTTCCCCCCAATTTGAATTGAGTTTTTCTCCTGTGAGTGTCTATTAGATCATCTATTGCAGTGGTTCTCAACCTTCCCAATGCCGCGAACCTTTAATGCAGTCCAAAGGGGTCGTGACCCACAGGTTGAGAACCGCTGATCTATTGACTTCATATTAGTGTTGAGTACTTTGGATATTTGCTTTTCTGTTCTTGGGATACTTTACTAAGAAGAATGTGTTTCAACTCCATCCACGTTAATACAAAAGATGTAAAGTCTCCATCTTTTCTTCGCTGAATAGTATTCCATGGTGTACATATACCACAGTTTGTTAATCCATTTCTGGCTTGATGGGCACTTGCGTTGTTTCCATATCTTGGTGATTGTGAATTGAGTAGCAATAAACAATCTAGTAAAATGTCCCTATGGTAAAAAGATTTTTTTCTTCTGGGTAGATGCATAATAATGGAAGGATCGAATGGAGGGTCTATTTTGAGTTCTTTGAGGATTCTTCATACATCTTTCCAAAGAGGCTGTATTCGTTTGCAATCCTACCAGCAGTGTTCCCGTCTCTCCAAATCCATGCCAGCACCTGCAGCTCTGGGACTTTGTGATGTGAGATATCTCAAGGTGGTTTTGCTTTGCATTTCTCTGATGATCAGAGATGATGAGCGTTTTTTCAAATGTTTGTTGTGCATTCATCCTGGCAAACAACTCTTTGAAATCGCCACGATTTTATCTTAATTTCATTTTGTAGATGGGGAAACAGACCTTGGGAGGTAAAGGGCTAGTCGGAGTCCTCCAAGTGGGCAGTGGCTGAGGCTGCGGTGGGTGCTGCTCCCCCCCTTTGCCCCACACCCAGCCTGCAGGAACAAGGCATTTGCTCCCAGCCCCTCATTCAACACCCCGTTCCCTCTCCCTTCCCGTGAGTCAGCCATTGCCATCCAAGCTTCTCATTCTTATGCAACTGAGTTGTGCGGGATGTGCGTTCTTGTGTGGAAACCTGTAAAATCTATTTAGGGACCTAATTGTCAGTTTTCATGAGTGACAGACATACAGTGCTTTGACTACCCAGCCTAATGTGTCTGTATCTGACATTTCAAATAGAAGCCCCCCCCTCCACCAACACCCGTTCTTTTAGGAAGTAATTTGAGATAGCAGGTATTTTTATATTCATATATCTTTAATTATATCTACACAACTGTCAGAGATTAATGATTTCCTCAATCTAGCTCTTCTTAAAGGAGAACTCGGAACTTAGGAAACAGGAAGAAGAGCTCAAACAGATGCCGGCCGTGACAAAGACATTCCCGAGCAAGGGGCTTGGCTGCAGTCAAGTTTGAGTTTTCATTGCAGATTAATTTTGTGCGACGTTTCTATGAATTATTGAAAAAGCTGCACTCATGTGGACGGCAGACATAAATAAATCTATACATGTAAACCAATCAAAAAGCACAAGGCAGATGGAGAGCAGACTCCAAGTGGAAACACCCCTCCACCCTAGAAAAATGAGCAGCAATAGGCCCCAAGGGGTATCTATGTACTCTGACCCCAAAAGAAAATCTCACCTGCCCATGTAAGGAAACTCAATCTAGAAACGTGAGGTCAGAGAGGCCTTCAGGAAGAAATGTCGAAGCTCTAGTTTGATGCTAGGATCCGTGCTGCAATAAACTCACTTGACAGTGGTTGTTGCGTGCTGTGCTCGAGGCACACCAGGAGCACCTGCTATGTGCCAGGCATGGCAAGCTGGAATGAAGAGTGGCCCAATAAAGAGGAATTAAAAAAAAAAAAAGACAAGCAAAGTGCCGCGGTCAGGAGGAGCAGAAGAGAAGAACCCCTGCTCACCAGGAATGTGATGCCAGGCAAATTAACTTCTCTTTCTTTTCCAATAAAATGGGATTAATAATATTATTAATAATATTTCCCCTTTGTAAGGGTCAAATGAGATCTGGCCTTTGTTTGTTACAACTGTCTTGTTTCTACTGCTCCCCTGTACAAACCCTGCGTGCCAGCATCCTGAATTTCTCATCACTCCTTCAAACCACCATGAATTCTGATGCCTTAATACGCGGGGCCTTTCAGCTGGCCCATGTACGCCTTCTTTTTGTTTAATAAACTCCTAATCAACTCTCACATTCTAGCTCCAGTGCTGCCCCCTACCCCCTGATGCCTTCTGCTCATGCATATTCTCCTTTTGTTTAATAAACTCCTAACCAACTCTTACGCTCTAGCTCCAGAGCTGCCCCCTGCCCCGTGATGCCTTCTGCCATCGCCCAGGTACATTTATCACTCCTTTAATCCCTGGTAAATACCTCCAGGAAGGTACTTATCACCCTGGACTATTGTAGTTTTGTTGTCTATCTTCACAAGCAGTTTGCGTCTCAAGAAATAGTGTTTTGTACCCTCAGGGCTTGGCTAGTAGTGACAGCCAAGTGCAATAAACTGTTGTTCAAAGGAATAACAGGGAATGATGGCCATGTGGTCAAATAAAAGACAAGCAATATGTGTACATTCACAGTAAACTATAATGAAAGAAGCTACCACTCAATGAACGCTGCCATCCCAGATGTGAACGGTATGTGGACGCAATCTCTATCATCTACTATAGCTCTACAAAGTAGACTTTCTCTGAGTAAATTTATGAGCTAGGCACTAAGCAATCTGAGCAGACATCAGTCGGTCCTTTAGATAGCACAGTGGGCTAAATGATGCCCCCTCCCAAAGATACCACGTCCCAATCTGCAGATCCTGTGAATGTGACCATATTTGGGAAAAGCCTTTGTGGTTGTAATTAAGAATCTTGATGTGAAAAAGTCATCTGGGGTTATTCTGGCGGACCCTAACTCCAAGGACAAGTCATGATAAGGGACACACAGAGGAGAGTGCTTTGTGAAGACAGAGCAGAAGAGTCAGCAAGGAGCCGCCAAAAGCAGAAAGAGGCAGGGGGCAGATTTTCCCCTTCGCCTTCCACAGGTGCTCCAACCCTGCTACCTTTATTTTACTTCAGGCCTCTAGACTGTGAGCAAGTCCATTATTATTTTTAAGAGACAGGGTCTTACTCTGTTGCCCAGGCTGAAGTGCAGGGCACAATCAGAACTCACTGCAGCCTTGAACTCTTAGGTTCAAACTATCCCCCGCAACTAAATACCCTAAGTAGCTACAACTGCAGGCACATGTCACCACCCCCAGCTATTTTTGTTTGTTTGTTTTTGGTAGAGACAAAGTCTCCCTTTGTTGCCCAAGTTGGAGTGCAGTGTTATGATCAGAGGTCAGTGCAGCCTTGAGTTCCTGGGCTCAAGCAATCTTCCTGCCTCTAGAGCAGCTGGGACTACAGGCATGCACCACCCCATATGCCCAGCTAAATTTTTGTTTTAAGCCACTAAGTATATGCCAATTCATTACAGCAGCCTCAAGAAACCAACACAGAGAGATACTTCCAAACTCTGTCTTAACGACAAGGAAGATAAAATTTTAAAAGTAAGAGTTTTCTCTAGGGTACAGAGTGGTTCTTCAGCAGAGATGGGATTGAGACCTAGACCCTGTCTTTCTCCAACGACTTTGTGCTGTCTCTGGTGACATGACCCCACCCTCTGAGAGCCTCTAGGGAGAAAACACCTCCAACCTTTGCAGTCTGAGCTTCCGACCCCTACAGATGCCCAGGTCCAGCCCCCAGAGAGGCCCACCTAACTGAATCTGGGAACGCCTATGGGTTTTTGGTTTTTTTAATAAATGCTCCAAGTGATTATACCTACTCCATCATGGAGCTGAGAGTGGTAGGTGTAAAGGGTGTAGTTTTTATTGTTACAGTATTAGATGAACACTCACTCCAAAACAAACACCACACAACACAAAAGGGGAAGTCACAAGAATGAACCAAACCCCAACTTAATCGCTGAGCTCCTGGTCTTTTCCACGGGTGTCCCAAGCTCCCCCGTGCTAGAGAGTGGGGGTTGGGAAACAATTAAATATAAGAGTCGGTTCTAAACCGAAGTCACTCCAACTCCCCATCGGGTTTACTAAATCATTTATAATTACAAGAAGCTGAAGTAAATATTTAATATTTGATTCCTAATCTATAAATATTTACACATAGGGATTTCTCCATGTTCAACAAGCCCACCAGAGGTTTGACGCTTTTAGCAAGTGTGACTAATGAAACCTTACAACTCCTCACCCCAAAGCAAGGAACATCTGGTCACTCCTTCAAGAGTTCTGATGCAGGGAACAGCCTGTGTGCACCCAGGGTGTAGCCACCATCCCTGAGAACTGGTAAAGCACTTGGCTTTGAACAACTACTCACGGGGGGACGAGGAAGAACAAATGTAACAGAAAAAAGCAAAAATTCGATGACGCTACTGCAGTAGATACCTTTCAAGGCTGCTGTAGTATTTTCTGTTCGTTAATCCAATAGCAATTAACATTTAAAATGGGCTTCCGGGCCTAGCGCAGTGGCTCATGCCTGTAATCCCAGCACTCTGGGAGGCTGAAGAGGGTGGACTGCCTGAGCTCACAGGTTTGAGACCAGCCTGAGCCAGAGCGAGCCCTCATCTTTGAAAAATAGCCGGGCGTTGTGGTGGGCACCTGTATTCCCAGTTACTCCGGAGGCTGAGCCAAGAGAATCACTTGAGCCCTAGACTTTGAGGTTGCTGTGAGCTGTGATGCTACAGCACTCTACTGAGGGTGACAAATGAGACTCTGTCTCAAAAAATAAGAATAGTAAAATAAAATAAACAAAATGGGCTTCCAATGCGGAAATACTGATATAATGACACTAATGAAAATCCAGGAAAACTCTTTGAATTCTGCCTTGGAAATCTTGAAAGATGTAGTCCAGCGGTTCTCAACCTGTGGGTCAAGACCCACAGGAACTGTATTAAACGGTTGCAGCGATTAGGAAGGTCGAGAACCACTGAGGGAGACAGAGTCTCTGAATTCATCAACCCGTTCCAGTGAGGTATTTCATTTTACTCATCAAGTTTATATACATTTAGTAAGTGTGTGACAGCCTGCTGTAAGTTGAAAAACAAAACGACCAGATTCCTTCCTTGAGAGGCCTTCACTGAAAGGGATTTGGTGATGACCCTGACCCAAGATGGGAGAGGCTCAGGCCAAGTTTAACCAAAGAGGACAGAGACCTGGTGGGTAAAGATAGCGGCTGCCCCAAAGGGGATTGGAGGCTTGTTTATATACTGGGCATAGCCAGGGAGTGATTTTGTCAGGCTAGGGGCAGAACTCTTGGTGGGGGCCAGGAGGCCTTTTGTTCTAAAGCAGGAGGGGGAAGCATTTAGGCCCCTAACACTCCCTGTCTTCCTAAATGACTTGTAATAAGAAGAGGTGTCACTCATTAAAGACCTACTATGCACCATGCCCTCTGCCATCCATGCATAGATAACCTCTAATTCTAGAATCTTGGTTTTTGGTTTGTTTTTTTTTTGTAGAGACACAGTCTCACTTTGTCGCCCTCAGTAGAGTGCCGTGGCATCACACAGCTCACAGCAACCTCCAGCTCCTGGGCTTAGGCGATTTTCCTGCCTCAGCCTGCCGAGCAGCTGGGACTACAGGCACCCGCCACAATGCCCGGCTATTTTTTTGTTGCAGTTCGGCGGGGCTGGGTTTGAACCCGCCACCCTCGGCATATGGGGCCAGCGCCCTACTGACTGAGCCACAGGGCACCGCCCTAGCATCTTGGTTTTATGGGGGTGGGGGTAAGGAGATTCTGTCGGTGAGGTCACGTGTCCAGAATTACGTGTCTCCTGGACCAGGAAGCCAGGTTTCAAACACAGATGATCTGTCCAGGGCCTGTCAGGCAAATGGAGCCCCTGCCAGCTGTTCACAGGGGCATTTAACAAGGGAAACCTTAGCAATGGTGTTGGAAAAGGTGAAAAGTCCGGGGGAAGGAAGTGATCTAAGGATCAGCCAGAGCAGGAAGCTGGGATTATCAGAAGCTGGGATCTGGTCATAAAGATGCCGTCTGCTCACCCTATGCTCTCAGCAAACCAAACACCCTCTGTGCCTGTTTTGTGAGAGCACTCTGGGGCCTGGCGCTCATGGATGGGTGCACAAGTCAGGCAGGACAGCATGGATGGGGGTGGCACCTGGTTGACCGTGACAAAGGCCGAAGTCCAAGGGTAGATTCCCCCCCACCCCCACCCCTTTCGGAACATTGCCTTCAGACGTTCTTTCTCCCCCACGTGCTCTTTGCTCCACCCCAGCCACCTTGCTCTTCTCTTTCCAAGGCTATTTTCCAGAGGCCAGAGAGATGAGGGGGATTTCACAGTAGGGGGACTGGCAGGAGGGAAGAGGAAGGTTAGAGCGGGCTGAGGTTGCTGCTCTGTAATCCCCTCTAAATCACGTATGGCAAAAGGCAACAGACAATCATTTCTTGGGACTGAGACAAGATCAAAGGATTAAGGGGTTTTTGGCAAAGAAGGCTTGGCATTGGGTCACGAGAATTATAAAAGATCTGCTGAAAAGAACAGCTTGCTAGGTGAAAGTCTGATCACACAGCCCGGAATGCCTTTCCCCAGCATCCGTTCCTTCAGAGGGAAGGCAGAGGAGAGCCCAGGCTGTGTGTCTGTCCAGGAAGCGCTGCTGCACACCAGAGCCACCAACCAGCCCCCGTCCACCCCACCCCTTCCTACTGAACGCCTCTCCTGGACGCGGGGTTTCTGTCTGAGCCCTCCGAGGGTTCTACCAACAGGGGTGCCATCTTCCACTGTGTGCTGAGCCCTGAACCCACACCGGGTATCCACACACTCTGTGTCCCGTGCTGCCTCCTGCCTCTAAGAAGCCCCTAGAGCAGCCAAAGTTAATGAAGAGACTGAGATGTGGGTATTGACCAAGTTGTTTAAAGTTAGTCCAATGACAAAAGTTACTGAGAATAACTATGTGACACATATGGGGCTAAATGCTTTATCCTTACCCCCCAAATTATGAGAGGCATTGGTATTCCTTATCCTAGATGAAAAACCAGAGTCTGACATAGAGAATATTCGCTGTAGTCAGAAAAGGCAGAAACAAGATTCAAATGCAGGTATCTCTCCTGCCAGAGCTCTTAATGACTACTCATCACTTGTTCATTCATTCATTCATTCATCAACGAACATTTACTGGGCACTGAGCAGGGACCAGGCACTAGCACAGGTGTGGTGGCACTGTAATGCCCACGGGAGGGTCCTCGCGGAGTGGGAGCCCGGTCGGTGACAAGCAGGGTGCTGGGGAGCTGCCTCCCACCACTCTTCACTGAGTGCCCATTAGCGCCAGGCACCATGCTTGGCCCTGTCCCATGGCCCCTGCATGGGAAGTTGAAGATTCAAACTCAAGGCTTTTGGAAGTGTCACACCTGAGGTATGTCCCAAACTCATCACAGGCTGGGTTTGGAGCAGGGGAGGGAATGTGAGTCTGCTGTGAGCTCAGGGTTCCAAAGATCTTCCCCTCCAAAATCTGTCCATCAGTCACCCAAAGTAAACTAAAAGGTGGAACAAGCTGCAGCCCAGATGCCTCTGAAAGCCTCTCCCCAGAAAGGTGAAACCTGACAGCAGCGAGCGGGTTTACCCAGCTCAAAAGATGCGGCTGGAGTGCTGAGTGAACGGGCGCCAACTCAGCTTATTACGTCCCCGAGTTGTCATCTTTCCCGGGCTAATTGGCATGAATGCACAGGGTGCCGGATGGCTATTAAGTAGGTAGCAGCAGCAAGCTCTTTAAGATTCAAAACCTAGAGGATTTGGGGATCAAAGGCACGGGAAAGCAGTGCTGGGGCGCTGCCTCCGCCGTCCCCACCGACGGTGACTGCACTTTGAAGGAAGGAACAACTGGTGTTTGGCAGGATGACGGTTTCATGTTGCCACCGGCATGCGTGTCTCACTGTGCAGTCGGGTTCCCCTCCCCGTGATACCTCTGTAAATATTTCCTGAGCACCTAACCTGGTGGCAGCCATTGGGCTAGTCTCAGGTGGGGCGACAGACGTGGTGATGAAGAAAGAACAGTACCCTGTGGATGTGACTGGGTCAGAGGTCAGTGTCCAGAGGCCAGGTAGCTCAGGGGAGGGCGAAACTGTCTGTGTGTGTCTGGCTGGGTCCAGGAGGACTGCCTGGAGGAAGCAAAATCCGGGCTGGACATGTTGTAAGAGAGGCCTGTTCAGCTCATTCCTCACCACTAAGCATGCTACCCTCTGCCATCAGACATCCACAAGGCACTGTCTTAATTATTGCCACATCGTATGTCCCCAGTTCCTGAATAGACTGCAGGACCACAGGTGGCCACCGTCAGAGCTGGCTGAACTCACAAACCTTCGGATCTCAAGCAGCAGACCTGCTGCCTGGGGTTTACAACAGGGACAGCAGCAAGGAACCAGCATTTCCCTGTATACATGGTGAGTCCTGCACTGAGGTGCTCACATACATGGTTTTATCTGCTTCAATTCTCTGAGAGAAGGGTCCCATCACTCCCATTTCACATGGTAGGAAATGGAAGATTTAAGGATTAAGCAGCTGCCCAAGGTCACCCAGCTTAATAAATAAATGGCAGGGCTGTGACTGATCAAGTTGTAGTTCTGCAGGCTGTCTGCTAAGTACCTGCCTGCACCGGCTATCATGACTTTAACAGAGTATTTAAATAAGGCCCCTATGTACACGGGCCGCCAGAAAGCTGTTCAGGAACTGTGCCCCCCCCCAGCCTTCCTGGTGTGGGGGCGGCGAGGGCGGTGTGGTGGCCATATGCCTTTTGTTTGTGCCAAGAAGAGCAGGAGGAACTCCAGGGCTGCTCCCTCCTTGCACTACCCATGCAACAGCTGCCTTCTGCCCCCCAGTTTAAGCCCTTTCAGCCTATGAAAGGTGAAATGGTCCCCAAATCACTGGCCAGAGAATCTGGGCTCCCAACTTGTACTTGCGCCACATTTTACCCCCTATTTCCCCACTTTTGCTTGCACGGCATGGGCGGCCATGAGGAGAGGTGAAGAAGTTAGAGGGGCTGTCTCACGGCACCCGGGATGTTTAGGAATTTTGAATAGCAGTCTGTTGTAACGGAAGGGCCATGAGAACGCATCTGGCCCACCTCGCCGGGCAGGGGAAGGCACTGACCCAGAGCCCTATCTGCTGCACTCAGACGCCCCCTCCTCATCCGCCCCAGGGCCACACTGCCCTAGGTCGTTCCCAGTGATGCCGCAGGCCAAGATGCTCCGGCAAGCCCTTCCCAGGAGGCAGGGGACGCCCGCGATGAGTGACTTCGGCTCAGACTCCCCAGCATCCTTGCTGACGCCTCCTTAGGACGGAACTGAAGTGGAAGGTGCTTCTGCCCGAACTTCCTTCCTTCCCTCCCTCTCCTCACACCTGCTGGGCCCTGCACTGTGGGCTGATGGGCCCCACCCCTCCCTATTTCTTCTTACAGGTGGAGAAAGTCTGCTCACCTCCCCCGTCCTCACCTCCTGGGGAATCTCACCCGCCCTCGACTATACCATCCACTGTGGACATCGGAGCCAGGGGAGTGGACACAGGACAGAGGGACCTTCAAGCTCCTCTTAGAGATGGAAAAGTCTGCCCGGGTGGCTGCAGCGGGACCGCTATTAAAGACAGGCCTTCCGCATGCAAACTTGACACCATTAATCTTCGTCCTGGATATTACTGGGTACCATAGGCATTTTCTAAAATGCACCAACCTCTGCAGCTGGCTTCTGAAGGATTTTAGAGATGATTCCACCCATCGAGATAGATAATCCTTCAGCTCTAAAATGGGAGATTGTAAATGCTTTGCCAATCTACTCTGATCCCAGAGAAAATGGACCGATGAAAGGAGATGATTTTGAGGTTTAAAGCCACCTCTTCTAACCCAATCTGCTAAAAATTAAAACTCAGCAAGGCATAGTAAAAAGACTTTTCAACCTGCCATTCTTATACAACAGAGATACTAAGCAGGCTCCAAATTCTCTTACTGAAAATAAAATAGAGGCCAATGTGGTGGGCGCTGTTCTAAGTCCGAGGCCGGAGCTTCATCACTTCTTGGCTTTGGGCCCCGAGCAAGGTGCTACTCATGACCTTCAGCTTCCTCTTTGAGAAATCAAGATGATTCCCTTAAATGAGAAGGAACAACAATGCACACACAACAGCATTACCTGGTGCACAGTAAGAACGCAGTATTATACCACACATTAGCTATCATAATAGTAGAGTATTTTTATTGGTTTTTCAGGCCTTTAGTGACTATTCATTTTTTCTGAATCTAAACCATGGGTTTAAACATTTTTTTTAAGTGATGTATGCAAGTTTCCTCTTTAGGAGGCAAGGGAGGGTAAGGAGGAGAAAGAGAATAACATGGAAGTAGGGTCTATTAGGACAGGTGTTTGTCTTCGCTTTCTTTCGAGATCTTCACTGCATTTTTTGTTTGATTTCAAGCAGTTCTAATCCTTCTGATGGATATGTGTGCTGTGCTCTCAAGAAAATAGAAGAGGAGAGAGAAAGAATATAAAACTATACACTCACAAGCAATGACGGATGCCAAGGACAAAAAATTTCCAGTAGACCTGGTCTATAAATTGTCATTTAAATTTGCAATTTAAAAACACTGTCTGACTTTTTGATTTGGCTGACTGTATAGCAGAGACAAATAATGGAATCCTAATAAGCAATGTTTAAATGACATCTCCCATCTCCCAGACAGAGAGGGTGGCCCAGAATTCTAAGAAGAGAAAATACATCTACCAAGAATAGGAAAGACGACCAGAAGTAAACAGTTGCACTAATCACTTGGTGATAGCTACCAGGAAAATGTAGTTTTTGGCTGTTTAAAATTCGAATCCTTTAACAGACGAGGGGTAGGTGATCAGCTAAA
>CAUYON010156240.1:0-16139 GCA_963573935.1 Arctocebus calabarensis
GCCTGTAGTCCCAGCTACTTGGGAGGCGGAGGCAAGAGACTCGCTTGAGCCCAGGAATTGGAGGTTGCTGTGAGCTGTGATGCCACTGCACTCTATCCAGGGTGACAGCTTGAGGCTCTGTCTCAAAAAAAAAAAAAAAAAGTAGTTAAAATTTTTGGTTAGATGAATAGTCAATATTCATTATTATGTCTCTGAAATTGTGTTTCATAGCCAAGTTATTGAGTATACTACAATTTTATATCCTCTTTGACGTAACTTTCTGTTTTCCTGGGAGTGAATAAATTCCCCCATTTAGTTGGTTCCTTAAGTACTTGTCACAGATTCCTCCCCCTCCGTCCACAGCACAGGGTCTGCTGTCATGCCTCAGCCTCCCGCCTGTGCCCCTGGTTGATCTCCGCCTTACATTGGTCTCCTCCTCTGATTCTCTTTACCCTCAGGCTGGGCATCCCCTCGATCATTCTCATGGGCTGGGCTCTGAATTTAACACCACGTCCTTGGTTTTCTTGGTTGAGTCCCTTGTTTTGGTGGGCCATATCCAAACTTCTCATTGGCAGGCTACACGAGGGCGGACTGTCTGAAAATTTCTTTACTCTAGCATTTGATAGTTTGAGGGTATTTGTAGATTTCTCTGTTGGAAATCCTTTTCCCTCAGGATTTTGAGGCACCGCTGGCTCCAGTCCTGCCCTTGACACGTGTGATGCCAGTGTGATCCCCCCTCTTTTGTCTGTGGCCTGTTTTGTTTCCTGGAAGTTTTCAGGGTCTTTGTCCTGAGTGCTCTGAAATTTCCCAGTGAGTTACCTTGCTATGGATTGCTTTTCATCTACTGTGCTGGGCTAGAAACTCATGTCCTTTGCATCTCAGGAATCCTTGCCTTAACTGTTTTTCTCCCTCATTTTCTCCCTGTTCCCTTTGGAATTCCTCTGCCTGGTAGCCGGCCAGACCGACTCACTGATCCTCGTCACAGCTTTCTTACTCAGGCTCCTTATTGCTCCCACTTCTTGGGGGATTTTTTTTTAAACTTATCTTCATTGTATTTTTTGTTTGTTTTATAAAATTTTCTCCATTTTTTTTATTTCATTGTAAAATTTCATTGAACTTTTCATACGTACTGTCCTACTTTTAGTTTCCAAGGCAGGTGATTCTCTTACCCTTTTTCTTGGATACAATTATTGCCCTTTTACCTCTTTGAAAATACCATTTTGTATTTTGTATTTGCTTTCAAAGTTTCTGGCACTTTGGCATTGTTTCTGCTTCCCCCCAATTTCATTTTCTCTTCTGTTGGTTCTTTGTTTTGATTTCTGCTATTATATAGAAGGTTTCCTCAACTACCTGGCAGTACTTAATCGATAATTCATAGTTAGAAATGAGTCAGTTAAAGCGTTTGGGTTGGGGGGCTTAATGGAAGCTTTCTCTGAACGAGTGTGGATTTACTGTAAGATCTGTCTGGACAGTGTTGCTGGGAGACCCTAACTGTCAAAATTTAAAGGTCTTTTCTCTTAGGCTAGTCAGATGCCTGGCAGGAATTGGTTTCTAAGGCCTAGGATTAATAGTGTAGGCTACCAGCATTTTTGGAGCACTGTGGAGGAAGGAGACTGGGGTCTCATATTTCATGGTACATAACATTTCCCTTAACTCTGCTGTGTGCAGGATGGTTACTCATGCCTCACCTAAGCCCCAAGTCCAATGTCACTCCAGTTCATTCTCTTTAGACGTGTGTGGCGGTATAGGAAGAGATTTACCTGTATCACATATTGACTTCCAATCAATAATCCCATTTTCAGCCTCATGCCCACCCCATCCTCCATATTCAGAATGATGCTTCCTATCTTGAACTTTTCTTCGTAGTTTGTGGCACAAAGATACTTACTTCTGGGTTTCCCCCATTGCCAAATAGTCATTAGACTTTTCTGGTCATTTAATCATTTGCGAGTTAGATATCTAATTGCTTTCCTTTCTCTAAGATGTTCTTGCAGCTCTTTGTCCTTATGAGTTTGTGATTATTAAAAAAAAAAAAAATCCAAGTGGTGCCTGTGGCTCAGTGAGTAGAGTGCTGGTCCCATATACCAAGGGTGGTGAGTTCAAACCCAGCCCTAGCCAAACTGCAACAACAAAATAAATAAATACATAAATAAAAATAAATAAACT
This sequence comes from Arctocebus calabarensis, assembly GCA_963573935.1. Classification (NCBI taxonomy): domain Eukaryota; kingdom Metazoa; phylum Chordata; class Mammalia; order Primates; family Lorisidae; genus Arctocebus; species Arctocebus calabarensis. Next base: position 2,146 of record CAUYON010156240.1, read on the forward strand.
TAATTTTAAAAAATCCCCTTACTGTATCATTAGTGAGTTTCTGGGTGGGAGTGGGGGCCTCTTCAATTTATCATTTTTAACTCCATGCTCTCTGTGTATTTTCGTTAATACTTGCTTGTTCTATTTTTACTTGTTCCTGTATCTTCAAATTAAACCTGTCACCTGGCTTTAAGTATCTTTTACAGTAATAATTATAGCCAACTGAAAGCACTATTTACCAGGCATTATAACATTGTAATACATGTATTGTACTATAAATGTATTGGAATACAAATACTATACATTCATTATCTCATTTATTAATCACAACACTATTAAGTAGGAAGTAGATGCTATACAAAGGCTCGCTTTACATACACCTGGCGGGTGATGGACCCAGGATGGAAACCCAGAGCCTGTACTACTTTACTAATCACTATACTAGTAAGGGCATCTAGGTTTTTTCTTTAATCCATTCGAGGCTTTATCCTTTAATAGGGGAATTTCAGACCATCACAGTTATTGGGATAAGTGATATGTATGAATATACTCATACCGTCGTGGTAAGAAGTACTAACAAACATTCTCTCTCTTTTCCACCTAAGCCGGGCTACCTTTCAGTGCCCCTCTCTGATGGGCTTTGACATGTGCCATGTTTTACCTAATGGAACGTGGGTGGATTCTCTTTCCTTTCCCTCTACCATGAAAATAGGAATGTTTGGGGGCAAAGCCCATCTTGAGGGTGCTCCGTCAGCCTGACTCCCATACCCACACCTGGGGCAGGGCCTACCCAAAATCATCAGGTAATGTGAGCTGGAAATAAATTTTTATAGTCACAAGCTGCTCATTGAGATTTCTGAATTTTTGATACTATACAAAAATATAGTATCCTATCATTTTGTGCCTTCAACTTACCATTCTTTTTTGTTATAGTTATTTTCTTTTCTTATCCTTGTTAAATTGATGACATTTCCTTTATTCCATTTACTTTCTCTGCTTCTTTGATTTGGAAGATATCCAATGTCTAATTTTCTAGCAATTACCCTCAAATTGTTAACAATAATTATTATTACCCAACAGATGTAAAATTGTATTTTCTTTAAACAGTTGGCGTTAATCAGGGTCTGTATTATGAAAAAAACAAAGAAAGTCACATGCTTCCTAAATGTAGCACCCCGATATTGAGAATAGTTGGAATTTCAACTTCAGATTATTCAGAAAATTATTTTCTGTTATCCATCAACAAATTTTTAAACTTTTGTTCTTTCTAGAATTTCTGTTCACCCTTTTCTCTTGTATACCTTATCTTCTAATATCTATAATAATTTGTTTTCTTTTGTTGAAGTGTATTTACAATATTATCTCTGCAAGTGACCCTATGGAATGTAAAGTTTTTAAGTCTTTAAATGTCTAAAAATGTCTTTATTTTTTCATGTTAAAAAATTTATTTTTTTTACAAATGAGCTTATTTAATCATGTGACCCAATAAAAGCATTGTATATTACAGAACTTCTAACTGACTCTGCCACTTAAAATATCTTTTCATAAAATCATACCAACATGCCTCAAATATAGGCCATCTGGTTTACCAAAAGTTACAAGGAAACAGAAAAATTGGAGTAGGGAAGAAAAGTGCTTACTATAGAAGCACTGAGACAATACCCTAGAAAAAAGAAAATGAAAGAGGCTTTTCTTGTACTTTCTGTTGAAATGACCTTTTTAAATTTTATGAATAATAAAATTATTCGTTAAAATAAATAATTCATACCAAAGTTGGGCAGTTAAGTTTTATGAACTCATCCTAGAAAAAGTGTTATATACCTCATTGCTGAATACTGCAATGGTAGTACTGTATTCATTGCTGAATACTGCAATGAATACCGAATATCTTTCTAGAACTCCTCTTGCTCAGCTGGTGACTGCAGTGATATTCGTCAATGAAGTCTGTAACACTTTTTCTAGGATGAGTTTATGAACTTAATGGCCAGACCATGTTCGGCAGGGCCATTCCAGAAGAAGATTTTTAAAATTGCTTTGAAGTGTGGATGAGATCCTGGCATCGGTGCATACCTTCAACAAGGGGAGAACTGGAAAGTAGCTATTGTCTTATTCAGCAATGAGGTATGTAGCACTTTTTCTAAGGTGAGTTTGCAAACTTGATCGTCTGATCTTATACGCTACCTACTGCAGGAAATTGTTTAAAGTGAAGCTTTACTTTTTGTCTCTTTACCTTGAAAGATGTGAAGGCAGAGCTATGAAACAGAGTAATGTATTCCTACATTTGATTTCCCAGATTAACTAGGTTTTTATACATAAAAACAATAGGTGCCATATGTAAATACATTCTTTTTTTTTTTTTTTTTTTCCAGTGAGAGTCTTACTATGTCACCCTTGGTAGAGTGCATGGCATCACAGCTCACAGCAACCTCAAACTCTTGGGCTGCGATTCTTGTAGCTGGGACTACAAGTGCCTGCCATGATGCCCAGCTATTTTTTGTTGTTGTTGTTGTAATTGTCATTGTTGTTTTAGCAGGCCCGGGCTGGGTTTGAACCTGTCAGCCCTGGTGCTGGCACCCCAATCCCTAAGCTATAGGCACCGAGCCTGTAAATACATTCTATTAATAATTACATAGTGTCTGGACTAATATGCTAACTCAGTGGGTTAGAGACTAGTATTTATAAACCTAACATTAAAAGTTCAAACTGACCAGTAAAACCTATGAGTTTCATAAAAATGTCTTTATTTTGAGTTTCCACTTAAAGGTTAGTTTGGCTGGATGTGAAATTTAAAGTTTGAAGTCATTTTCACTCAGAATTTTGAAGTTACTTTTCCTTTTGTTCTCCCATGTGTCTCATGTTTCTTTATATTGTTGTCTTTCTTTCTTTTTTTAATTTGTTGTTCCATCTATAAGGATCAGTCTTTGTGTGTATTGTTTCTGATGCTGATCTGATTATTATCACTTTCTAAATAGCCATTTTTTTGTTTTCTGGAAGTTTTAAGAATTTCTTCATAGGCTGGGCATGGTGGCTCATACCTATAATCCTAGCACTCTGGGAGGCCAAAGTGGGTAGATTGCCTGAGCTCAGGCGTTTGAGACCAGCCTGAGAAAGAGGGAGACCCTGTCTCTAAAAAATAGCTGAGTGTTGTCACTAGCAACTGTAGTCCCATCTACTCGAGAAGCTGAGGCAAGACAATTGCTTGAGCCCAAGAGGTTGAGGGTGCTGTGAACCGTGACACCACGGCGCTCTCCCCAGGGTGACAAAATGAGAATCTGTCTCAAAAAAGATTCTTTTTTTCTCTTTATCCTTCAGGCTTTAAAAATTTAAGATCACATTTCTGGATTAGATTTCTTTTTTTCCTGCAAGGACATAATGGATTCTAAATTTGAAAATTCATATTTTCCATGCGTTCTGGACACTTTCCTTCAATTATTTATTTGAATAATTCACCTCTTTTTTTCTCTTCTGTATTTAGAACTCCTCTAAGAAAAATGTTTAGTTCTCTGTCTTCTCATGTCATGCACTTTCTATCTCCTAATTGTCATTACTTTAATGTTAGGTTTATAAATGCTAGTCTCTAACCCATTTGAGTTTGCATATTGCTAGCACTATGTAGGTAAAATTTCTTGGGTTAATCTTATTTTTTCAGCTGAATTCATCCTTCTATTCAGCCCAATTATCAATATTTGTTTTTAAGTTATTACTTTATTAATTATTAATAGATTTTGGAGCCAGGAGTCAAATTCAGATCCTCCTTTGTACTATTAAACATTATTTGGCTAGTATATAGTATCAAGGCTTTTTTCTTTAGCCCAATTAGAGTCTTTGTCTTTCTTTTCTTTTTTTTTAAGACAGTATCTTGCTCTGTCAACCATGCTAGCATATAATGGCATGATTATAATTCACTGCAGCCTTGAATTCCTGGGCTCAAGCAGTCCTCCTGCCACAGCCTCCTAAGTAGCTAAGACTATAGACATGTGCCACCATGCCTGGCTAATTTAATTTTTATAGAGATAGGGTGTCATCATGTTGCCTAGGCTTGTCTTGAACTCCTGATCTCAAGGGATTATCCTCCCACACCTAGCCTCCCAAAGTGCTTGTATCATAGGCATGAGCCACCATGCCTGGCCAGAGTCTTTGTTTTTTAATGGAGAAATATTAGCCCCTCTACAATTATTGGTATAATTTATTAGTATAATTATAAATGTACTCTTACCATCTTGATTTAAGGATATGAAAACCTTTTAATTTCTCTGAGGATATATCTCATACTTTAAAATATTTTTTCTCTTTCCTCTTAAGGCTATTTACTCTTTTTATTTTTCTTTTCAGTTCGATGATTTTGATGCCTTTCTTTCCTCAGTGTTGCTTTTCTGCAAACACTAGGTGAAACTTGGCTATCTGTGTTCATATTTGAGGTTCCCTTTTCACTGATCATTGAAAGTTTTCATAATAGTCTGCCTCTTTCTGATTATAGGAAAGGATTAGGATTTGGGATTAGATTGGTATGGGCATCTTATCTTTTGTAGTTTGTTAATTTCCTGAAGAGATACTATTACCCTTGCCTATTTTCCCACTTAGGAGAAACATCCTTGTACTTTGGAAGCGAACACTGAATCAGCTTTTTCCAACTCTTTCTTCTATTCTTTATGTCCCCTTGAAGGTCTGGAGGTCTGTAGCTTCCTTTAATTACAATTTAGTAATTGTTTCTCTTTCATAAGAAGTTTTAAGGGTTTTCATCTCAAATACATGCTACTGTCACCACTGGATATGAACTCTAAAAGAAAAGTAAGGGAAAGGACTGCTCCAAATACTATATAGCTGTTTAGTTAATTGTCCTGAAAATTGCTTGAAAATCCAGACCTATTCTTCATATTGTATGTGCTGTGTGGAGAAATTTTGAGTTGCTTTTCTGGCCCTGAGTTTCAAATAGGATTTTTCTTGTTCTTATTTTGCCACCAACATAGTCCTATCCACTGTTTGTCTTCTAGGAATTCCTCAAATTTCTGGACCATGGAAGTTGCTTTATTGCAGTGTTTTTCAACCTTTTCTATTTCATGACACACTTGAACCTATAGTTAAACTTCTGCGGCATACTTAAATGATATTGATACAAAAAGAAGAGTAAAAAAAATAATATACTTACTATGCTTTGAATTTCTTTTGAAAATAATTTAATTAATGATCTGTAAGAATTTTCACAACACACCTAAGATCCTCTCATGGCACATCAGTGTGCCGTTGCACACAGGTTGAAAGTCACTGCTTTATTGAGTTTTGTGTCCTGTTGTTTTTCTATTTGTTTTAATTATTTCTTTAATGGAGAGAGGGACAAAGCATGTGTTCAGTTCTTCAGTTAGCCATCCTGATTCAGCACTCTCCACTTTTTTTGAGATAGAGTCTTACTCTGTTGCCCTTTGTAGAGAGCTGTGGGGTCATCATAGCTCACAGCAACCTCAAACTCCTGGGCTCAAGCGATTCTCTTGCCTCAGCTCCTGAGTAGCTGGGCCTACAAGCACTCTCCAAAGGGCCTGGCTAATTTTTCTGTTTTTAGTAGAGATGGAGTCTCACTCTTGCTCAGGCTGGTCTGCAACTCCTGAGATCAGGTGATCCTCTTGCCTTGGCCTTCTAGAGGGCTAGGATTACATACGTGAGCCACTGTGCCTGGCCCCTTCTCTCGTCTTCATTTTTAAAACACATTTGTAAGTGGGGAATGGGAAAGGGGTATATTTATAGGTAAATTGCTCCCCAAAGAGTCACAGGCTTAACTGAAGGAACTTACCAGTTTCACAGTCCACACCCAATGGAGACCGGGATGTTTGGCAAACTCACGCTTTGACTTCTCGGTGCACTCTCCACGTTTGCTTCCCCTTTTCACCTGCCTTTCTGCCCTGACCCACCTTTCCCTTCACTGGAATGTGCAGAGTGGTCAAGAACCTATATAGAGAATCATCTAAGAAACTAATTTACATGAAAATGTTAGGAATTTAAGATAGCTCCCCTACCAGTAATAGGTACACTTTGAAGGATGATGAATGAAGGCAAACAACTCTCACCCTAAGGGGTGACTCACCAATCACGGTATTTCAGCAGTTTCAGAAGGAGAGGTCTTTGATGCACAACTTCAGACAGCTGCCGTTTGGCCTGTTCATAGAGACAGCTCTGCCTTTTACAAATGGGATCCTTCAGCAGCCCTGGTCAGGTCTGCAATGTGAACCACTAGCAGTCATTTTCTTTCCTCCTTAGTCCTTTGCAATCAATGATAATCATGCTTACTATTTTGAGCAAAAGTCTGTGTAGCCCCCTAGATGTGTGTTATGTAGTTATAAAGGGGTAGGTACCCTTGGGCGGGTGGAGGACACGGTGTGGGTGTGCAAAGAGGGATTTCACTTAGGCTTCAACATCTTCAGACTTTTCTCCAGAAATGGCACAAAACATCAGTTTTCATACGCCCTACTTCCTGCTTAGTCATCTGCCATCATAGGAATGGGCTGAGATTTCGGGAAGGAGAATCCCACCCTGAACACCTGTGGCTGGGAGGATTAATTGTCACTGAAGTCACCAACCTATGGAGCAAATGTCAAAACTCACTAGAGTGTGCATGTGAAACAAGCTCATTGTTTCAGAAAATTCCCCCTGATTATGGGATTCCCCCTCACATTGATTGGCCGGCAAGCACCTCATCATCTTGTCCAGATTCCACACCTTTCCAGACACTTTTGGGTTTTTAATAACTCACTTCGGTAACGGAGCCTGTCCTGTTCATTTTGAAGCTTCTTTCTTTAGTTCATGTCAAAGTTTTTCTCATCATTACCGCTCAGTACTATAGTGAACGTGTGCCCTGGTTTGCCCAAGACCATCTTGGTTTATGACAGTTATCCTGACGTCAAATCTGGCTGAGCTTTTGATCTGTATTTTTTCATTTCTTTAACTAAATATTGTTATTAAGCCAGGCTGGGTTTGGTATAGCTCCACCTTATACTTTCAGGCCCTGCTGAATGTGTGTGAGACCCATGTGCTGAGAACAGAATTCTCACCATCACATGTAATTAAGTCTGGAAGATGCTCCTTTCCAGATGCACCATATTTAACACCTTCCTTTTCAGGGATAGTTTGCTGACAAAACAAAGTGCTTAGAAAAGGGACAGCTAGGGACAGCTTATTTGTTCTGGCCTTGGGGATAGTGGTAGAAATATTCAATGTTCTTGCCCTTGCCAGTCACTTTGTAAACCAGCCAGTTGTGCTGTGGCCCATGATGATCTCTGAGATGTAACTGTCAGGGTCATTGAAAAATGTGGGAAATTTTAGGAGAGATGCATGTAAAATATGTACAGGGATAGAACTTGAACACTCTCAAGAAATATTTGTTTGAATGTGAAAAAAAATGTATTTGGGAATATGCTTCATTTGCAGGTATTTCTGGGCTTACTATATCTCTCACAGCTCCCTACTTGGGTAATCCAGCTTCAGTTCCATCTCTTTCTTCTCTTTTGCTCTCAGCTCTTGCCACCAACAGCCAGCCAATCTTGCTATGGGGGTCCCTTCTGCTGGTGGGTGGCCTCCTCCTGTGACAACCAGCAAGACAGCTGAAGGCCAGGTGTATTTGTTAGGGTCTACCTGACCCATGGAGGGAGTCCTCTCTCCTTGCCACGGGATCCCAACTGCCAAATCTGTCAAATCTGAACTTGGAATGTGCCCTTGTCCTCAGCTGTGGGGCTTTAGCTGCAATTCTGGATAATAGGAAACATCTCGGGAAAATGCCATTATGCTCCTGCCTCTTCCCCTTAGAAGCCACATGATGTTTTCCTTGAAAATAAGCCACCTCACTGCTGGCTTGCTGGGTTAGTCTGACTCCTTCTCTTCTTTTGCTTGCCAACCTCCAGTATCTATTCATAAGTCAGAGTTTCCAGCATTTCTCCTGTTAGCCCTACTCAGCATGAGCTTACATTTCCAAACACACATGCTGTGTCTTAGGCCCTATTCTGCCACATATTATGCTTGGGGCAGTTATCCACTTTCAGTCTGTTTCCCCATCTGTAAATTGGGTATTAACACATCCTACCTGAAAGTATTATTTGTAATTAAATACTTTCATGCTAAGTGCTTGGCAAAACACTTTGTACCAAAGACAGTGTTTGGGGTGGGGAGAGTGGAAAGGCAAGCACTTTGCTCCCTCTAATCTCATTTACCTGAAATCAGAAAACCTTACTTTTTGTGGTTGTAGTGTTTTTGAGCTTTTAAGATAAGAGGCTGACTGGTTGCCATATCATAAAAAAGCACTAGAGTAGGAGAGACCACTACAAAGGTTAAGTGTTCATCTGTTACAAAGGCTAATATGAGACAGAGGGTAGCACAAGTGTGGTGTGTTCTCAACAGCCAGCCTCCTTGTCGCTAAACGGGGTAGAGCCTGCCCCTTGCTTATCTTCTTGAAGTTAGAGTCTGGTCTTCTGGCCCTCATCATGATGGGTTACCGTTCATATTTATTTATATTCATAGCAGAGCTGGAAAAGATCTCAAAAATATAGTAAGGTACCTGGGACAAAGAACTTCCTTGAAGGAAATTAATAATAGTTCATAACAGCATCTAAAGTATCATATTCTCATTTCCCAGTCATCTCAACAGTGGCTTTCATAGCTACACTATTCCAAATAGAATCTCACTGAAGCACACACATTTCACTTGGTTGTTGTGTCTCCTTAGTTTCCTTCAATATGAATATTCCCCCAACCTTTTTTCTTTCTTTAAAAACATTGACTCTTTGTTGAGTTCAGGCCACTTGTAGAATACCCCACATTCTGGACCACCTCATGTTGTCATTTAATGAGTACCTCTGTCCCTTGATTTCTTGAAAATGGGAGGTTCAGTCTTGATTAGTTCATATTAAGTATTTTTGTCAAGAAGATCTCAATCTCCTCATTTTATTGGTTGAGAAGCAGAGGCTAAAATCGGAATTTGGGAGCAGTATTAAGTGCTGTATTTTTCCATGTATAATGTGCACTTCCTGGCCTAAAATTTTGAGGAGAAAATAAGGATGCACATTATACACAGGTAATACAGATTGTGAGCAGGGGAGCTAGCTCAACAGCCTCCTGTGGCTGCTGTACTCACCCAACTGGGCCACTGGAGGGCTGGGGTTCCAGTCTGGAAAGATCAGGGATCTGGTAGGAGTGGGCTAGAGTGCCTCCCAAAAGCTTCAATCAGGGGAGAGGGCCATGGTGTGGGGCTGATGAGGCAGGCCCTGGCGCTGCAGGTCGAGGGCCAGGCACCTGCTTGGCTGCCTGCAGATCCAGGGGTCGCAGAAGCCCGCCCCCTCACCTGCCACGTGCATGGTCGTCTCAGCCCATCCCTAATGTGGCAGGGAGGGAATGGCTCCTGTGAGAGAAGGAAAGGCCAGCCCCACAGGGCAGCTGTGGGAGGATTGTGCAAACTGCACTTTTACCAGGGAACATTTCTCCTCTCCAGATGAGTCTTTCCCACTTGAGAGCTGGCTACTTTCTTGAGGATCATTTTCTTGAAAGTTTGGGCCAAAACATAGGTGTGCATTATTCAGGAGAGCACATTTTACGTGGCAAAATATGGTATATGGTACTTGATTTTGAATCAAAAGGTCTGAATTGAAAACAAGCCCTATCCTAACATTTGGACAATTTGCTTTGCCTCTTTGAAGCTTATTTTCCTCTGCAAAGAGAGAGGGTTAGGACAGAAGCTATTCCCTAGTGTGCTGAGCGTGGACCTACCCTCCCCTAATTCATGGTTTTTTTGACTTTACCATATTGATTCCTGTGTATTTGATTAGTGGTGTGTATTTGATTTGAGGTAAACATAGTAATATGTGCTAATCTTAAGTGTATGCCATGTTCTTTTTTTTTAGACAGAGTCTTGCTTTGTTGCCCAGGCTAGAGTACAGTGGCATCATCATAGCTCACTACAATCTCAAAATCCTGGGCTCAAAGGGATCCTCCTGCCTCAGCCTCCTGAGTAGTAGGGACTACAGGGACCTCGCACGATGGTTAGACATTTTTTTCTATTTTTTGTATAGGTTGGGGAGGGTCTCACTTTTGCTCAGGATGGTCTTGAACTCCTGACCTCAAGCAATACTCCTACCTCAGCCTCCTAGAGTGCTAGGATTATAGGCATGAGCCACAGTGGCCAACTATGAATTTTTGTATTTGTACATAACCATGTAATAAAATTAAGTTACAGAACATGTTAGTAGTGACGGGCTAACCTAACCAGTTTTACAAAGTTTAGAATGAGTTAAGCATATGACTATAATGTCAGCTGACATGTAAAATGAAAGACAGTTGCTGAGAGCCATCACTGTTTAGGATAAGAAAAGTCAGAGTACGGCGCCAGCCCCATATACGAAAGGTGGTGGGTTCAAACCCAGCCTCAGCCAAACTGCAAAACAGAAAAATAACTGGGCGTTGTGGCAGGCACCTGTAGTCCCAGCTACTCGGGAGGCTGAGGCAAGAGAATCACCTAAGCCCAGGAGTTGGAGGTTGCTGTGAGCTGTAACTCCACGGCACTCTACCAAGGGCGATAAAGTGAGACTCTGTCTTTACAAAAAAAAAAAAAAAAAAGAAAAGTCAGAATAGCAGATTTGCCATAATCTTACTATCTTTGCATGTTCTTTTTGTTAATTATTATTATTAAATCATAGCTGTGTACATTAGTGCAATCAAGGGGTACAATGTGCTGGTTTCATATACAATCTGAAATATTTCTTTGCATGTTCTTACTGGAGCCATCTCTGTAGAAACACCAGGACAAAATATGTTTTAAATGTTAAGCATATTTTATTATATGTAATTAAAAAATAAAATATTAAAGCCCTTCTGTTAGTGTCACTTTATTACCTACCCCCTAGTCCGAGTCAGAGTCAGGGTTCAACATGCTGTTCCCTCTCGGGTGCTGACCGTGGTCACTTCAGATGCGAAAGTGCCACATCCCAAAGAGCAGCAAAGCCCCCCGGGACTATGGCTGCAACTCACTTACATAAATTGTCTCATGCTTTGTATTTCTGTCTTGCTTTAATATTTAATACTAAAGCTATGTTAAGTATGTATGTAGTAAAGTTTAAAATATGTCTTAACATTAAATATATCTGAAATGAATAGATAAATCAGAAAACCTGAGGTTTGTTTTTCTCCATCCTTAGTGAATGTAAGTGCATGGGACACACAAGTCCCCTGCCTTTCTTGTTTTGACATTACAAAATGGCGCACAGACTGGTACTTCAGTTTGAGACTTGTCTGCCTTTGTTCAAACCAACAAACTAGGCATTGTCTTTGCACAGTCAGTCTGAGCTCTAAATAGTTGTCAAGAATGTGTAACCAGACATGTAATTACCAAGAGTGCCCCCTTTCAGACCCCATTTCAACTCAGTGCATTCTCCTCATTTCTCACATTCGCCAGGCTTGTCAGTTTCTGGAGATGGCAAGCCCAAAGGCTCAGGACCATCTGTGTCTAGGACAGCATCTGTTATGTGGCTAGAATTCAGCAAATGTTGAAAAATAATGATTATTACTTGTAGAGCAAGTTCAAGAGTTCCTTAATATAATTCCAAGTATTTCCACTTGGCGATGGGGGAGAATCTTTAAAGTGCAGGCTTTTGTCGTGAGGAGAGATAGCCTGACCAGGAATGCAGAACAGGGTTTGGGCTTCTCTGTATAGGGCAATGCGATCTTGATTAAGTCAGTTGCCTTGTCTAAATCTCAGCCCCTTTCCCTACAAAATGCTGATGGTTGTAAAGCCGCATTATTCCAGGGCTGTGATGAGGACTAGAGGAAACAGAGGGTAGGAAAACCCTTTGTAAGCCAGTAGCCGTCCTGCTTGCCATTGTTCAGGCTCTCCATGTTCTCTAGGACCGCTGACCTCAGTTGTGAGCTGAACAGGAGTGCAGAGCTCGGATGTGACATGCTCTGCTCCAGGCCTTCTCTACCAAACCCAGGGGCCTTCTGGGATCCCACAGGGAGATATCAGTTGGCTGCCCACAGGTATGTCTTGAGAAGAGATGATGTTCCACATTTCCCATAATCGTCCCTTGAAAGCCTTCCTGCACGAGGACTTCAAGATGTCACCTTTAATCTCCTCTTATAGCTTGGCCAAGCTTTTTTTGAAGGGAGTTTGACAAAATATAACAAGAACCTTACAAATGTGCATAGTCTTTGAGTCTGAGATTCCCTATCAAGAATTTGTTTTAAGGAAGTTATTTACCACATGTGGCATTTAAAAGTGACAGATTAGAAACAACCCAGCTACCCCATACCACAGAATTAATTTAAAAAATGTAGCTGAGTGAGTCCCTCATGCCTATAGTCCCAGTGACTCAGGAGGCTGAGGTGGGAGGATTGCTAAAGCCCAGGAGTTTGAGGATGCAGTGAGCTGTGATTGTGCTACTGCATTCTACCCTGGGCTACAGAGTGAGCCCTTGTCTCTAAAAATAAATAAATAAACACATAAATAATATTATAGTCAACATAACCCTTAAAAATTATGTTGTAACAGGTAGTTAGTGATGTGTGAATGTTGGCAGTATATGAAGTGAAAAGCATCAAGTCACCAAACAGTACAATTCCAATTATGTTTATAAGTAAATAAATAATCATATTTTGGGAAAAGAAACCCCCAAAGGATATTAAATGTTAATGAATGTTGGTAAGTGAATTACAGGTAGATTTTTTTACATTACACTTTTCTGTATTTTCTTCATTGAGTGTGTTATTTTTATAATCAGAAAGAAAATTTTGGGCGGCGCCTGTGGCTCAGTGAGTAGGGTGCTAGCCCCATATACCGAGAGTGGCAGGTTCAAACCTGGCCCCGGCCAAACTGCAACAAAAAATAGCCGGGTGTTCTAGCGGGCACCTGTAGTCCCAGCTACTCAGGAGGCTGAGGCAAGAGAATCATCTAGGCCCAGGAGTTGGAGGTTGCTGTGAGCTGTGTGATGCCATGGCCCTCCAACGAGGGTGATAAAGTGAGAGTCTGTCTCTACAAAAAAAAAAAAAAAAAAAAGAATTTTTTTAAAGTCTCTTCTTCATGTTAAGGCAGCAATTCTCAACCTGTGGGTCATGACCCCTTTGGGGGTTGAACAACCCCTTAGGGGTTGCCTATGACCGTCCTGCATATCAGATATTTACATTATGATTCATAACAGTAGCAACGAAAATAATTTTATGGTTGGGGGTTACCACAACATGAAGAACTGTATTACAGGGTTGTGGCATTAGGAAGGTTGAGAACCACTGTGTTAAGGAATTGGATCTTCTAGGGCTTGGTTAAAATGGATAATTAGCTAAAACTTAATGGTCAAAAGCATTAGTTATCCAGAGAAATTTTTTTTTAACCTAGATTTGCTACTTTGTAAAGATGTGATCATGGCCAACTTAAGGTCTCCTAAGTCTTCATTTTCTCCTCTGTGAAACAGGATAACAGGTGTTTGCTACACAGAGCTATGGGAGGAGTTAAGGACCAGTATGGGTAAAGTGACCAGCAGGAGACCTGGCAAATGGAAACACCCATCAAGGGGAACCACCAGTAATGGCACTGCCATCTGTGAGTTTAATTTCTGGTCTTCTTTTTGTTGGACAGATAAGAGGAATTGGGAATGGCAATGCTGAGGACTCAGGAACCTCAGAGCTGGGCCACACCCTCTGCTCATCTGGGTGAGTCAACCCTGTCCATGGCCTTGTGCACTGAGTGGGGAGAAGTGATATTCCTGTGAGGAAAAGCTGCCCACTTAACTGTTCTTCATGTAAGGTTCAGAATAGCCAAATACCAGCTGCTGGGGGAACAACAAATTCTAATTTCTTGACTTGTATGTAGTAAAGTTTCATTGTGTTGGCATAGCTTTGCAATTAATTTCCTTAGCTTATTTATTTATTTATTTATTTTTGTAAGACAGAATTTATTCACAGAAAAGAATACAGAAAACATTAAGGCTCCTGGTAGAGGGAGAGAATTCTAGTGGGGAGAGAGAAGCTCTCTCCGTTTCTCTCCCAGTCTTTCCCCATCT
>CAUYON010156252.1:0-23882 GCA_963573935.1 Arctocebus calabarensis
GGAGAGCTGGTTTAGTTATGGCAAATTTCTTCAACATGTGGATGTCATTAAACTATTTAATTTCTCCATCATAAATGAAACTCAGTTTAGCTGGATACAAGATCCTGGGTTGAAAGTTATTTTGTTTTAGGAGATTAAAAGTCAATGACCATTCTCTTCTCCCCTGAAAGGTTTGATCAGAGAGATCTATAGTTATTCTAATATTCTTCCCATTGTTGGTTATAGATTTCTTGCGTCTGGTTGCTTTCAAAATTTTCTCCTTCATATTAACTTTAGTGAACTTAATTATGATGTGCCTGGGGGATGTCTTATTTGGGTTGAGTCATGGTGGAGTTCTGAAACTGTCTGCTATCTGAATTTCAGAATCTCTTGGCATGTCTGGAAAATTCTCTTTCATAATCTCATAAAGAAGAGACTCAGAGCCCTCTGATGCCACTTCATTGTTTTCAGGTATCCCTATGAGATGAATATTGGTTTTCTTTGAGTTATCCGTAAGCTGTCTGAGAGAATGATCCATTTTTGCCTTCCATTTCTCTTCCTCTTTGTAGGTTTGGGAGCGTTCAAAAGCTTTGTCTTCAATGTCAGAAATCCTTTCTTCTGCTTGCTCCATGCTGTTGCTGAGGGATTCTACTGTGTTTCTCAGATCTTTGAAGGCTGTAATTTCTTGTCTCAATGTGTCAAAATCTTTTGTCATTTGGTCTTTGAATTCCTTGACTTTTTGAGACAATTTTTGAAATGCACCCTGAATTTCTTAATCCAACTTTTCCTGTATTTTATTAATTTTGTTTGCAATCCAAACTCTGAATTCCATTTCTAACATCTCAGCCATCTGTTTATGCATAGGATCATCATTTTTGTCTGCCAAATTGTTCCTTGGGGGGGTTGATCTACTCTGGTTGTTCAAATTTCCAGAGTTTTTCCATTGATTCCACCCCATGATTAATTTTACACCATTTGGCTAGGTGAGTAGATAAGGACAATTTGGGCTAGGTGGTTCTAGGAGTAGTGATTGACCAGTCCTTTGCTTGAAAGCTGTGAGTGTTGTCTGTACATTTTCCCCTAGAGTTTTGCCAAGGACCTGTACAGTGCTACTGCTTGTGAAACTGGGGACCTTCTTGGTGTGGTGGGATTAAGTGGCTCTGTCTTACTGTCACCTGGTCTTTGTCTAACCCTAGAGAATCAGTTACTCTGGATTGAAATCTGAGCTGTGAAGAAATACCAGCAGTTAAGTCACCCCGCCCCCCACAGGTAACAATTGGAAAAGCAAAATCAAACCTTCCCACTACCACACACCCAGGACACTACTTTGGAAAGTCCTTGGGTGATTGGCCCAGTTGAAGAGGTCCCAATCAATTGTCCCAGCCAGCACTGGTCTCAAATGGAAGAGTTAAAAAGTCTCTGGCAACTAGATAGCAAGGATCTGCTGGGAGCTCTAGTATAACTCGCTCCGGTGCTCTGTGAGCCCTGGAGAGTCCCCCCAGTGAGTAGATCAGTCTAAAAGGTTGATGCCTCCTTCCCCACCTTGTTCCTCTGTCACACCCAGTTGGTGGTAATCCTGCAGGGCTGTGATCCAGTTTCCTCTAGTGAGCAGATGCTCCAGATGTTTGTGCCTGCCTGGGTCACAGTGAGGTCTGTGGCTCCTCAGCCAGTCCGCCACTCCCTGTCACTGTTTGGCAGGGGGAGGTGAGGCCTGACAACCTGGGTACTTGATAGCGGCTGGAGTGATTCACTCAGTTCTGGCCCTGTCCCTGATTGATGTTGCTGATAGAACAGAAGAAGTTCGCAGAATTTGTTTCTGTAATGGCTATTTTCCCCTGATCAGACGTTGGGCTGCAAATAGGCCTGACTCAGTCTGCGAGTGCCAGCCCTTTGTCTCAGCTTTCATCCCCTGAGGGCCAGGTGCATCTGAAGTTAAGCAAAGCAGCCTCCACCGTGGGAGTCAGCTGACATTACGCATATTCTAATCCCTGTGCTCTTTCCCAGCCAGTACCGCATTAGGCATATCCTTCATGCACCTTGGTTGCCAGTCTGCTCTGCTGGTGGCTGCCTCCGGAGAAGCTGCCCACTTCCCCTGGCCGCCCAGAGAGACTGGGAGTGTCTCCTCAAAACATCCCCAGGGGTGTGAGCCCTCGTGCCATTGTTCCCACTGCAGCTGCCATTTTGTGGCAGGGGACCTTCTTTCCAGCCTGGCCTTCTCTCAGCTCACTTTCCTCTCACCATTCCTGAGCTGGAAAATCAGCACAGATCAGCAACAGCCCATGCCCCATCCATAACCCTCGAGAAAATGTCCAAGAATCTGGACTCTGTGAGGGACAGGTCTCCCAACCTCAGGGTGAGAGTAGAGGGGGAATGCCAGGAGCTCAAACTTGCGGGTAGAGTATATATACAGTTTTATGCCTGGTGGGAAAGTGCCATGGCACCCTAGTAGGGGTAAGAGGTCTGGTTTTTAGAGGGCCTCTCCCGTGGAGTAGAATGGGAGGATATCTGAACTCTGCTCGCTTGTTTGTATGGAGGTACGGAGTATACTGCGAGCTGCTCTCATGGGAGAGGGGACTCCCATCTGCTTGGTGGTGTGCTCTGTACCTTTTCATTTGTGTCCTTGGGGTCACAGGTCACTCCAGCAGGGTCGATGTGAGTTCTTCAGCCTTCTCTTTTAGCTCTTTCTTGCTAAGTTCTGTCCTTTAACTCTCCTTCTGGATGGGAACCTCTGTGGAAAGGTGGCTACAGACCTCCATCTTGGCTCCTTCACACAAAACTTTTCATGCACACACATTTCCCTGTGTTCTCAAGTGCCTTTCAGTACCCCCAACCCTAGGGCTATGTTGAAGGTTAAAAACTTAATTGTATCCTGATCTCTATAAAGTGTTGGATTTATAATTCACTGTAGAATTCTACAGGAATAAATAAACTGGAAATAATATTCTTCCTTTCATCTGTGACATGAAATCTTCACTTATCGCACATGAAATGGTAGTTGTGGAAGTAAAAATAAGCCCCTGGCTCGGTGCCCATAGCACAGTGGTTACAGTGCCAGCCACATACACCGAGGCTGGCAGGTTTAAACCTGGCCTGGGCCAGCTAAACAACAATGACAACTGCAACAAAAAATAGCTAGATGTTGGTGGTAGGCACCTGTAGTCCCAGCTACTTGGGAGGCTGAGGCAAGAGAATCGCTTAAGCCAAGAGTTTGAGGTTGCTGTGAGCTGTGATGCCATGGCACTCTGCCGAGGGCAACAAAGTGAGACTCTATCTCAAAATAAACAAACAAACAAACAAATAAAAATAAGCCCCTTCTGGGAGAGCAAGAAGGATGCTGTCTGTTAGACAGCTGAGCCACCTGGCCTGGGAAACAGGGCAGCAACTTAATTGAACAACTGTTTGAGCAACTGATGGAGTTTTACATTTTCTGAACAAGACCAACAGCTATCATAAAAGCAGAACATACCATGGTTCTTCCAGTTAAAGCATACACAGAAATTTGGGAATGGAATCTATTGTGTGCAGAGCTCAGAGAAAAGATAAAAATCCAAATTCTGGCTGATTCTGTGGGCATTCAGTTTATTTTCTTGCAAGGATCCTCCTTATGGAGATTCATAATGGCTTAGTGTGCTTTATTTCCATGCCACTTAGGGAATTTGAGGTGATATCTTTGGTTCTAATACACTCTTGCCAAGTTCTCCCTTGTTCTATGTGCTATGCCTATTTTGGAGCATCCTCTTGGCTATCCCACCTGCTAACCAAAGATACAGGCGAGATCTTGCCTGCAGATCTGGTGTGATGTGGAGGTGGATGAATAGATCATGTAGCAGGCAGTGCTTTGGGAGACCAACAACTGAAATCCCAAGTGTTCCTAAGCCTGGGATAGTTAGCACTGTCACACCTGTGGCTGGCAGCTCAATTAGCATTTATTATAGAAAACCACTTACCAATCGTCTACAATTTATTGTAGGTGTACATAACTACTTAGATTAAGAAGAAGCAGGCTGAACACAATTCATCTCAAAAAATGCTCTGTTGAACTTGTTATAGACAGAGCCACGTTATGCAATCAGGAGACAGCAGATGTTTTGTTTGTATTGTCAATGACAAAATAGGATCTTGCCCACTGATGGTTTGTATGTACCATCACATTCAAACACAAATAATGACAGTCAATATTTATCAAATGTTTATTATATACTTGACATTAGCTAATGCTTTACAAATACTTATTTAATTCTATACTCTATAACAAACTTTCAAAATGGATACTAACATTATCCTCACTTCACAAATGAAAAATTGAGTTAAAGTGGTAAAATAATCTGCATAAAGTTAGGTAATCATAAAGCAGGGAGCTGGGATTTGAATCCAAATGGCCAACCCTGGAGCTCAAGTATAATCCATCACCGTTGCTGTCTTCTAGCTAATATCAATCCCCATAGCTTGCTGTTTTGCCTGAAATGATTTGCTCCATGCTATTAAAGTGCTGAGCTCAAGATACCAGGGTCATGGGTGCAACCCCCTGTGGGTTAGTGTCATTCGTTCCCACAGCTGGCCACCTGCTTGCCTCAAGGAGCTAAAGTGACAGGCTGGGATGAGTCAATATGACTCCGATTACTGGAAAAACTCAAATGTTGTGCTTAATGAGAATATGTGGGGTCAGCTTTATCTTTGTAGAAATTCACTAATTCCAAAATGGAGCCATCAGATGAGACCTCTTCAGCTCAGTTTCTTTTACCTACTGGAACAAGGCAGGAATCACAAAGAGTACACCAGGAGATGAGACGGCCATGCAATGCAAACCACGATTCTAGTTGAGAGAAGGAATCAGATGGAGAAAATAGTGAGATTGGGTGAGGGGGCTAATAAAATGCCTGGCATTAGGGTCTTAAAGGGTGATGGCTTAAGACTCTTCTGGCTTTTTCCGCTCAAGTGAAAATCTGAGTGAAGGATGAAAGCAAGAGAAAGGCAGACACCAAGAACCACCCTTGCTTGGGCAGTTTCCCCAGTTGCTGGAATAGCAGGACGCGAGATGGCTTCCTCTGCAGGGACCTGCCCCTCCACATGTGCTGGAAAAGCGCCCCAAGATCCCTTTCTTCTTTGAGGGAAAACCAAGAAGGGGCTAAGGGGAGTATGCCAGGCCATTTTCCCAAACTCAGCAGCCAGGCGAGTCACTTTCTCAGGGTCTGGGCAGCGGTGAGCCAGCAGCAGTGTTAGTGCCGTTGATGTTCTTCTTTGCTGAAAACAAGGGAACATGGAGTAAGTACCAGTGGCCATCTCCACTCATGCCAGGTCATTTTGTACTGCATATGGTGACACATGCAATCAAATAGTAGAGACGGGACTGCTGGTCTCTAAGATACAACACAGCAATGCACAGGACAGAAACTCATCTTGGAGAGCTGGCAGGACACAAAGCCCCTTGATGCCCAATGTAGGGCTGGTAAGAGGGGGAGGAGACCCAGAAGTGACCCTCTCAGGGAAAACAAGCTCTGGTCTGCTACTTTCTTGGAGGGAGATTACCTATGGCCATAGATAGGAAGGTGCGGTGGTCTGAGACAATAGCTCGGTAGAAGGAAATAGCACATATTTTCCTCTCCTTTCCAATTGCTGGAAACTGTAGCACTACAAGAAGATTTTAAAATAAGACAGTGAATCAATTACACAATGGAGGACAAGACATTAAAAAATAATGAATGTTCCTGTGAGCGTTAGATTGACTGGAATTGATGATCCAACTGAGATTCTGAAGAAGCTGTGCCAAGAGGATACTCTAGTTCTTCTGCCTGGTGCCTGAGGAAGGGAGAGGTGCAGGCTGGGAACCTGGGGAATTTGGAGTTTCCTGTGAAAATACTGTTTTTCTAGCTGTTATTTGTAAACTTTTATTACATTCATTTCTTAAAACTTCTGTGCTAACGTTGTCTAGCTGGGGGTGAGAATTACCATACCCCATGACACCACTTACCTGTGTTATTATTATTACTATTATTCAAAAAGAGATAAAAGCAAGTCTGTTCAAGTTTCTGATGTGACTTGGAAGAAGGAAAATACTTTTACATGAGGCTTCCATAAGGTAGCCTATGAAAATACTTTGTAAATTCTAAGCACAAATGTCAAAGGATTTGGCATGAAATGTTTCTTTGGGGTGACTCTTTTAGAGTCTCATAGCTTGCCTGTTACTATAGATGTGACTCCTTACTTAGGCCTTCCTTTTAGGTCTCATATAAGGATAATGACAATTATCTTTCTTCTCATCTTTCTCAAATAATGTCTTCTTTCCCCTGAAGTATATGTGAGAAAGAGGTAGCTAGCGAGTCCTCAGTGAGCACCGTGAGTCCCTATTCCTTTACATGGCCACAGGACTTCCCTGGAGGGAGATGACCTGTGATTTCATCTGTCGCCTCTTGTTTGGCTTTGTGGGCACAGAGATGCGTGTCACACCAGCCCTACCTTCTACTCACAGTTTTCCTTTTAGGGGAGTTGGCAGGATATCTAATATTGGTAGAAGAGATTTCCCATGGTGTAGACTCCTTGTTCCCAGCACGAAAGCTGCCAAAATAGGCAACAGTGGGAAGGCAGAAGCAGTGAGCCGGGTGTGGCCCAGCACATGGGAGGGGGCTAGCATGGCCAGTCAGCCTGGTCCTGAGACCTGGGTCGTGGAGCTGTCTAGTTAAGAAACTGGGCATTTTAATTACATGTTACATTTTAGTTTAGCCCTTAGTTTTGCACAGGTGATGTGTTCTTAGTCCTGCTTTTATTCATAATATTTGTTGAGTTTATAAAACATTTGTCCTTATTTTGTTGGATCCTCTTGATGACTCTAGGATATATCTATTATCTTTTCACTGGGTAGGGGAAGAGAATCCAAGTTCAATGAATTAAACCATCTAAAGCCATGTAAACCAGTGAGTGAGAAAAATAGAACTGGAATTCAGGTTTTCTGGTTCCAAATTCCTGCCTTTTATCTGTGAAAACTACCCTCGTCCTTACTATGGTGATTTTAGGTAGACAGAAGTTCTAGGCCAGGTTCAATTTCTAAGAACAGATGACAAATATTTTGGGGGCAGGCAGGTGTGCCAGGCATGGTGCTGTGTGGTTTCCCTGCTTTATACCATCGAGTCCCTGAGTACACCGGATGAATCATGCACTGCTGTTAACCCCATTTTACAGATGAGAATGCAAATAACTAACTGAAGTCCCATGGCTTGTCAGTGGCAAAGCTGGCACTCGGATCCCAGTCTTGGATGCTAAAACTCTCTTCTTAACTATGGCATTATGTTGCCTCCCTAAGATCTGGTTTAATCTTGGTGACATTGAGAGTCGCCTTTGAAACCAGTACGTGAGAAATTGGAGGGAGAAGTCCCATAGGTGTTTGAAAACACAGTAATGGATCCTTAAAGAACTTGTGGCAGGCAGGACTCTCTTGCGCGCACGCATGTAACTTGATCTGCTGATGCAGGAAAGTATGTGATGTGCTGTCCTGGGGTGAAGCCCAGGAGCT
The DNA here is from genome assembly GCA_963573935.1 of Arctocebus calabarensis. Taxonomy (NCBI): domain Eukaryota; kingdom Metazoa; phylum Chordata; class Mammalia; order Primates; family Lorisidae; genus Arctocebus; species Arctocebus calabarensis. The sequence goes on from CAUYON010156252.1 coordinate 7,484, forward strand.
CAGAAAGGCTTCCAGCTTTTACCGTTTGTCCTTTTAAAGGCAATTAGAAGACAGAAAGGCTGCTTAGGAAACTATAAGCTCATGAGCTGATTTTAAAATGTCCAAGGATGAGCTGCCATGTTTGAAAGTAATTCAAGACCTCTGATTAGCTTATTCTTCATGTAGTGGAAGTAGCAGTTTCAGGGAAAATAACGCTCAGTATTTAATATTTTTTAGGATTAGAACCCTTTTAGGTATTATCTTGAATTTTACCTGGAGTTTGTGTGATTTTTAAAAGTGAAGTGGCTTCCTTTGCTCCAGATCTATCATAGCAACCAAGAACTCCAGCAGAAAAGTATTTTCTTGCTGTCTTAGCAATGGCACTTGCTTTGGGAAGTGTCTAGGGACTCTCAATGACAGTATACCTGGAAATGAACAGGTGATTTACTGTTTTGTTCGCCAACTTGAAAATGCTGAGAAAGTGCAAATTCCACGAATTGGTTCAGTCTGGCCTCTGCCCTTGTGGATTCCTGATATTAGTGTGTTGTGATGCACCTGTTTGCCCAAAATTGGTATCAGGGTTACCTTTTGAAGAGTAAAAGGTAGGAAAAGCTTTTTTGCTTTAGCAAATTATGAAATACTAGTTCCTGCTTGAAGGGTTGACTATATGATTATTGTGCAAGTCAGGGTAGCTTGGAGAATAGGGCACCAGGCCTAGTTATACCAGGACAACAGCCCACATCACAATTGTCCCAGAAAAATATCCTGCACTTCCTGAGAATACTTTGCAAGGAAGAAGTTTCTATATACCACATGCCAGATATTGTCAATTATTTACCCCCCTCCTTTTTAGAGTGAGCCACACACTTATCTAGAGATCATCTAGTCCAGTGTTTTTTACCCTTTATTATCTCACCAACTCTTGAACCTGTAGTTAAACTTCCGTGCCACACTTAAATTATGATGATAAAAAAAAGAGTAAAAAAGAATATATTTGCTGTGCTTTGAACTTCTTTCAAAAAGAATTTAATTAATGATCTTCAAAAATGTTTGCAGCATACCTAAGATCCTCTCATGGCACACCAGTTGGAAATCACTGATATAGAAATGCCATTCACTATTTTATTTCTCTGACATCCTTGTGCTGTTCTGACTTGAGCAGTTCATTTTCTTGACACAAAATGCAGAGGATCAATCACCCTGGCCATGCTGCCTAGGCAGCGAGATCCAGTGGGCAGTATGCTGGACCAGCTTAGCTGAGTCAGCCTTCGTGGCTTGACACTTGTCACTGCTCCTTTTCAGCTGGGCAAACTTACAGAAGTTCCTTTTCTCCTTCAAACCTCAGTTTTCTGTCCAGTGGAATGGGAGTGATGATAATACCTACTCAATCTGTCTTCGTTGTGAGGACCCATGAGCAGAGGGCATGACAGAACTATTCAAATGTTAGCTACTCAATTTTTATTGCCTTTACTGTTGACTGGTGGAGGAATATCAGGCAAGTGTTTTCACTGTTCTAAGCCTCTCTTTTCCTCATCTAGAAAAACAGCAGGATTATATATGCTTCTCCAAGGGACTAATTAAATAGGCAGAGTGCCTACTCTAAACAAACATGAATTAGCTTCTTTTTAAATCAGGCTGTCTCTGAAACTTCACAGCTTCCTTACACTGCATTGTTTTTCTTCACATGGTTGTCAGCATGGGGGGTGGGTGACCTATTGTTGTTCCCGACTTAAATGTCCCCACTTCAGACAAACCAGTGCTGGTGAGCCTTGGTTGGTGAGCTGGTGACCACAGAGCTGCTCCGAGGCAGCAGTGAGGATGTTGACTGGTACAGAAGCTGGGAGGATTCAGGGGACAGGCTCAGGAGTGACAGACTGCGAGCCTGCCAAGAAACGGCACAGGGAGCTCCTTCCCTCACACGGCTAAAAATACTGCTGGGAAAGTAATTTCTCTGCTCCTATTTTAGAAACCAGACACAGAGCCACCATATTTATGTTTGGTTCCTGGTCAGCCTTCTGGTTTCAGTTTTAAAATTTGAGAGAGATTTTTTTTTTTTTGAGGGGAGGGGCAGCTAAAACAGTCTATAGAGTTTGATGACCAAAATTTGAAAACATTGTTAAGGAAGACGTGTGTTGGGTATTATTTATGTAATTATTAGCAATTTTTAAAATGGCTTTATTAGAGATAATCAGGTGTCATAGTGATAAAATCCTTCCACCTGTTTACCTGCCCATGTAAGTTAATGATTTTATATGTATCTATATATGTCTTTTTATTAACTTAAAGTATATTCACAAAAACATATTTTCTTCTTCCTTTTCTTCTTAATCTTCTCTTTCCTTCTTCTTTTCCTTCTTTCTTTTCTGAGACTTCTGTCTCATCCCTTCCCCCCACCCTTCCTCTCTCAGCAACTGTTTCACCCTGTGCCAGAGACCTGCTCTGTCTGTGAGTAACAGTATGTATGTCTCTAATGGCTTCTGTCTTTGCTTCAGCATTTCATTATGTACTTTTGTTCACTCATTTGCTTTCACAAACATTTACTAAGTAGCTATTAGTGCAAAGCACTGTATCTGGTATTTGGAGAGGAGTTGGGAAAATACGAAGATGAATAGCTCACAGTTTCTGCTTTCAAACGATCTTGTAATATAGCTGGAGAGACTTAAGTTCAAAATCAAAACCACAAGGAAATGCTCTGGAAGTGGGGGAGAGTATTGCACATGGAAGCAGGTCAATTGACCAAAATTCGACTTGCCAATATCATGTCACAAATGACCCATATGTTGCCAAGCCATATGTTGGGCCAATTTGTCATTGGCCCAAAGCTGCTGAGTATTGATGTAGAGATAATTTTCCTGAAGGTTCTAAATGGCAACCTTAGTTAGGAGAGAGGCCACTTTTAAGTTCCAGCCCAGGGACTCAGCATCTATAGCTCAGTGGGGAGGGTGCCAGCCAAATATACAGGGGCTGGCAGGTTTGAACCAGCCTGGGCCTGCCAAACAACAATGACAACTAAAAAAAAAAACAAAAATTATGAGCATTGTGGCAGGCACCTGTAGTCCTAGCCACTTGGGAGGCTGAGGCAAGAGAATCACTTAAGCCCAAGAGTTTGAGTTTGCTGTGAACTGTGATGCCACAGCACTCTACTGACGGTGACATAGTGAGACTTTGTCTAAAAAGAACAAACGAGAAAAAGTTTCAGCCTAGGGATATATCTATGGTTGAGAGTCCTCTTGAATCTGGCCATAGGAGAGCATTGTGTACACAAAGTTGCAGTAATCAGAAGATTAAATAGCAGAGATTACATTAAAAAAAAATCTTATTCCTGATGTATCAGTCATGGTTGCAGCAGAAAACATATGGCACCCTAAAACATGGAAAAATTAAAATAGTTTAGTGAAGGGGCTTTTTTCAAGGCACAGGCAGGATTAAGAAAGCCATCAAGGGATAGTGCAGTCCCTAGGAGTAACAAGAGCAGGGAGCCATGGCTACTGGAACCTGGCAAGGGGGCCTCTACCAAGGGGCCACCAGACTGGAAGCAGCATCTATGGCATTTCTCACCTCTTGCAGGTGCCTCTCATTGGCTAAGCGCAACTGTAAACTGAGAAACTGAGAAAAGAATACCCAGGCATAAAGAAGGGGGAGAGAGTGGATCTAGATGGCATTTGCCATATCAAATTATGATTCAATAACATGGCACCAACTTACATTTTGTTCAATCAAAGAAGAAAATGATTGTCATTCATTTCAGACTTAAAGATCAGTATTATTCCAAAATTGTAAATTAAAGGTTGAACTGTACAACAAGTTTCTGATAAAATTCTTTTTAGCAAGGTGAATCCTCATTAATTTACTCTGTAGGTAGTTATTGCAAATAATTTTGGAGTAGATCTTTGTTTAGAAAAGTCATTTGAATGAAAATCCATAGTATGCTTAAGGGAAGGGGAGTTTTAGAGAGTATAACAAAATCTTCTGTTTGGTTTAACAAGGCAACACGTCAGAGTTCTTGGAGTATGGTGGATTTTGAGAGTGTGGGGCACATGTGGCCAAGGCTAGAAGCTTACTGACTTGATTCTGGAGGATGATGTGTTAGCATCTGGGTCTGAAGTTAGAAACTGGCTCCCAAGGTTATAGGGATTTGGTGTAGCAATAAACAATTGTGGTCACTAGACTGTGCAGGACCAATGTCCAACAGCGACACCATGTGGTGGGGACAAAGCTTTGGTACTAGTGGCAGTTGCATTTCTCACTTTCCATCTGAATTTACTTCATTTGGATTAAGTAATCCTTGAGGTTCCAGGATACTCAAGGAAGAGGGTGGCCTCAAAGGGGGAGCACAGAGTTCCTGCTAATAAAGACAGATGGGATGCTGAGGAAAAAATTAGAGTAATACATAAGATGTGAGTTGATTTGTGCTTAAGTTGGTAAAGTACATCATATTTGTTACAAGAAAATGTTTTGATGAACACAAGTCTGCTCACTGCTGACTAAATATTCCAAGTGTCTTTTTTTAGGCAGAGGCAGGAGCAGTAGTTCAAGTGGGAAGAAGAAGGAACAAAACTAATTTGTGTTAGAATTGCACTATTTATATTTTTCCACATTCACAGTTTCATCCCAACACCATTCTGGCTTCAACTTGTAGGTATATGAAGGAGATGAGGGCATGGTGTAATTTGGGCTATTAAAGTTGACCAATTTGAAACTTAACAAAGGAAACAGTTATTAACTTTAAACAACAAGATCCAGAGAATGTGATTAGTAGGGAGTTTATTTGATACAAAGCTTGAGTATGGCAACTAGGAAAACAACAACTCCAAGTGAAAGGTGTTGGTATTCCAAAGTGGAGAAGTTAAAGTTTCACTTATATAGGCAGAGAAGAGAAGTTCTAGCAGGATTACAGTATTTTCCATGTAAGACAGTGCATATACCACAGTGATTTGATGGTTACAAATTGCTACATTCCAAGGAAGATTACTTTATTACTCTGTGAGGAGGGACAATGATCTAAAGGGATATAATGTCTTGGTTTTCCCAATTATTTACAGGGAAAAAAAGACGGAATTTTGCATGCCACATGAGTCAGGCTGCATGGCTGTATTCCTCTCAAGGCCTGGAATGATTTAAAGTTCCAATAATTTTAAATTTGAATTATTTAATTTCATAAGAAAAATGGAATTCCATAACATTCTACAGTAATTTCTAATGTCAGTCAGGTGTACCAACTTTAAGCTCTGAAAAGGAGATATGAAGAAGGGTGTTAGATTTGAGGTATGTTTAAGAGAAAACATCACAAATGTAACTTGTTTATTAATCAGTATGAACTTGGTGGCATACAATTTTCTTTTTTTACAGTCACTGTTATGTGCTGTGTTCTCGTGTGTCCAGCCAGTAGACCTGGGTGCATGGGGCCCGGTGAGGCACCAGAGGCACCAGACAGGTGATTATGTCATCTCACTTCCAACTCTAGATAGTGCATCTCAAAAAGAGTCTTCTTCTACTGAGGCAAAGGAAAGGGAAGAGTTCAGAGGACTATGTTTTGCAACTTTGGTATCAGCTCAATCATAGTAAAATAAAGTACCAAGCAGATTCCTGTAGCTCCTGAAAGTCCAGCTCTTTGTTCCTGGCTGGCATTTCTGAACCCACTCTGGGTCAGAAGGAAACATGCTATTCTGAAGGGAATCCAAGATTCACTAGTTACTGATTAAAGAGTGCTTTGGATTTAAATAAACATCAAAGCTTGAGTATGATCACTAGAAAAATATCAGAACCAAGATACAATGGGCTTTGGGTGAAATTGGATTGGCTTCAAGTATGATCTGGCAGTGGTGGCCACGGTGGAATGCCCACATTACTCTTTCCCCATGTCCAAGAACCCAGCACAAAGCACGAGAGAAGAGAATGAAAGACCTTGCCCAGGGAATTCTCCCATGTCTTACCTAAGTCCACCAAGGTGGTACCACTGAGAGTGTGTAGGAGTCATGGCATTACCGGGCTTGGGGCACTCCCAGTGCCAATATGGCTGCAGCAAAGAGACTGAGATTGCAACACACAATTCTCTTTGAATATCTAGAGAGCCTACTTAAGGACGGGTTCAAACAAGCCCAGAAAGAGAAGTTTAAAATAAATACCTAAATATTCCATGCCCAGACATTAACATACATAAGCATCAAGAACATTTAGGAAAATATGACCTCACCAAATGAGCTAAATAAGCTACAAGTGACCAATTTCAGAGTCATGGAGATAGGTGATATTTTAGACGAATAATTCAAAATAGGTATCCTAAAGAAGCTCATCGAATTTCGAGACAACCCAGAGAAGGAATTGAAAAGCCTATCTGAGAAATTTAACAACAAAATGAAAAAAATTTTTTTTTAAAAAGCAGACATTTTTCAGGTGAAGAATTCAATTGACAAAATAAGAAAAGCATTAGAGTCTCTCAACAGCAGAAATGACCAAGCAGAAGATAGAACTGGTGAGCTTGAAGAAACACCATTTGAAAATACATAGTCAGAAGAGAATAAAGAAAAAAAAATAGAAAAGAATGAAGCATGCCTATTGGATCTAGAAAATAGTCTCAAAGGGGAAGATCTAAGAGCTGTTGACCTTAAAGAGGAGGTAGAGAGAGAGAATGGGGTAGACAGCTTATTCAAAGAAATAATAACAGAGAACTTTCCAAAACTCAAGAAAGATATTCAGACACAAGAAAGTTGTAGAACATCAAGCAGCATGTTCCATGTAAATGGAAACCAAAAAGAGCAGCAGTACCTATCCTTTGTCTGATAAAATATATTTTAAGACAAAAACTGTTAAAAAAAAGACAAAGGTGGCTCGGCACCTGTGGCTCAAGTGGCTGTGGCGCCAGCCACATACACCTGAGCTGGCGCATTCAAATCTGGCCCAGGCCTGTCAAAACAACAATGACGACTGCAACCACAAATAAAAAAAAAATAGTTGGGCATTGTAGGAGGTGCCTGTAGTCCCAGCTACTTGGGAGACGGAGGAAAGAGAATCACTTGAGCCCAGGAGTTAGAGGTTGCTGTGAGCGGTGATGCCACAGCACTCTACCCAGGGTGACAGCTGGAGGCTCTATCTCAAAAACAAAAAGGACAAAGGTTATTATATAATGATAAATAAATCAATTCAAAGAGGATATAAGAATTATAAATATATATATATACCCAAAATGGAGCAGATATATTAAGAAAGTATTATCAGAGCTAAAATGACAGACATACCCCAATATGATATTTGTTGGAGACCTCGATACTCCAATTTCAGCACTGGACAGATCGTCCAGAGAGCAAATTCAGCAAAGAAACATTGGACTTAATGTGCATGGTAGATCAAATGTACCTAACAGATATTTACAGAACATTTTGTCCAACAACTACAGAATACCCATTCTTCTTCTTAACCCAAGGATCATTCTCAAGGACTGACCGTATGTTAGACCACAAAACAAATCTTAAAAAATATATAAAAAAATTAAATCATGCTAAGTGTTTTCTCTAACCACAGCAGAATAAAACTAGAAAGCAATAACAAGAGGTATATTAGAAAACATACAAACATATGGAAATTAAACAGTATGTTCCTGAATGACTAGCAGTTCAATGCAGAGATTAAGAAGGAAATTTAAAAAATTCTCAAAACAAATGAAAATGAAAACAAAACATATCAAAATCTAAGAGAGACAGTAAAAGCAGTAAAAGGTAGAAAGTTTGTAGTAGTAAGTGGCTAGATTAAAAAAAGTAGAAAAGCTTCAAATAAACAACTTGATAATCTATCTTAAAGAACTTTTAAAACAAGAGCGAATAAACCCCAAATTAGTAGAAATAAGAAAGATCAGAGCAGAAATAAATGACAATGAAGTGCCTCCCCAAATCAATGAAGTGAAAAGGTAGTTTATGAAAGGATAAACAAAATAGACACAACTTTATCCAGACTAATCAGGAAAAAAACAGAAGACCCAAATAAAATCAGAGATGAAAAAGGATACCACTTATACCAGAAATCCCAAGGACCATCAGAACTTACTATGAACAACTATATGCCAAAAACTAGAAAATCTATGAGAAATGGATAAATTCCTATACACATACAATTTACCAAGATGGAACCAGTAAGAGATACAAAACCCGAATAAAGCAAGTAATGCAATAGAAGTAGTAGGAAAAAAATCTCCCATCAAATGAATGCCCTGGATCCAATGGCCTCTCTGCCAAATTCTACCAAGCATTCAAAGAAGAACTAATACCAACCCTCCTCAAACTATTCTAAAAAAATCTATGAGGCTTTATTACCCTAATACCAAAACCAGAGAAAGACACAGCAAAATTGTCCGGTCTTCTTCTTCTTCTTTTTTTTTTTCTGAGACAGAGTCTCATTCAGTTGTCCAGGGGTTGAGTACAATGGTGTCATAGCTCACAGCAACCTCAAACTCTTGGGCTCAAGGGATTCTCTTGCCTCAGCCTCCTAAGTAGCTGGGACTATAGGTACCTGCCACAACACTCAGCTATTTTTTTAGAGACAGGGTCTTGCTCTTGCTCAGACTGGTCTCAAACTTCTGAGCTCAGGCAATCCACCCACTTCAGCCTCCCAGAGTGCTAGGATTACAGGTGTGAGCCACCATGCCTGGCCCTAAAATTGGCCAATATTTGATGACTATAGATGCAATATCTCTGAAGAATATAGATGCAAAAATCCTCAACAAAATACATTAGCAAACCAAATTCAACAATACATTAAAAAGATTATTTATCAAGATCAAGTGGGATTCATCCCAGGGATGCAAGGATGGCTTAATATATGCATATCAATGAATATGATACATCATATCAGTGGAATGAAGGACAAAAACCATATAGTCAATTCAAATGATGCTGAAAAGACATTTGACAAATTTCAACATCCCTTCATGATAAGAAATCTCAAACAACTGGGCATAGAAGGAACTTACCTTAGCATGATAAAAGCCATATATAAGAGACTCATCTGTGTGAGCGACAACTTATCTCATCTGAAGGGGGAAAAACTGAAAGTCTTTCCTCTAAGGCCTGGAACAAGAAAATAAAGATAACCCTTTTACCATTGGTATTTATCACAGTACTAGGAGTTCTAGTGAGAGCAATTAGACAAGAGAAAGGAAGAAAGGGCACTCAGATTGGAATGGAAGAAGTCAAATTATCCTTATCTGCAGACAGTATGATCTTATATACAGAGAAAACTAAAGACTCTACAAAAAACAAAACAAAACAAAACAAAACTGTTAGAACTGATAAGCAATTTTTTTTAAAGTTGCAGGATACAAAATCCAAATACAAAAGCCAGCTTTTCTATATGCCAACAGTAAATAATCTGAAAAAGAAATCTAGAAAGTAATCCCATTTATAATAGTTACAAATAAATAATATACATAGGAATAAACTTAACCAAAGAAGTGAAAGATAAAAACAGTAAGACTATGATGAAAGAAATTGTAGGGGACACAAAAAAGTGAAAATATATTCCTTTCTTATGGATTGGAAGAATCAATATTTGTTAAAATGTCCATATTACCCAAAGCAATCTACAGATTCATGCAATCTCCATCAAAATAACAATGATGTTTTCACAGAAATAAACAAAATAATCCTAACATTTATATAGAACCACAGAAGACCCACAATAGTTAAAACATTCCTGAGCAAAAAGAACAAAATTGGATGAATCACATTACGTGATTTCAAGTTATATTATAGAACTGTATTAACTCAAATACAATGGTACTGGCATAAAAACAGACATGTAGGCCAATGGAACAGAATTGAGAATGCAGAAATAAATCCACACATCTATAGTGAACTTATATTGGACAAAGCTGCTAAGAACATACAGTAGGGAAAGGATAGTCTCTTCAATAAAAGAGTACTGGGTACTCTTGGGTACGTCTTCTATTGAAGTACTCTTCAATAAAGAGTACCTGGGTACTCAATGGGTACTGGGAAAACTGGATATCTATATGCAGGAATGAAACTAGACTCATATCTCTCAATTTGCAAAAATAAAATCAAAATGGATTAAAGACTTAAATCTAAGATCTGAAACTATGACACCACTAATGGAAATCATTGGGGAAATGCTTCAAGGACATTATCTGAACAAGGACTTCTTGAGTAATTCCTCTAAAGCACAGGCAACCAAAGAAACATAAGACAAATGTGATCACATCAAGCTAAAAAAGCTTCTGCACAACAAAGGAAACAATCAAGAAGGGGAGGAGATAACCCACAGAATGGGAGAAAATATTTAGAAACTACCACCTGACAAGAGATTAATAACTAGAATACATAAGGACCTCCAACAACTCAATAGGTAAAAATGAAATAATCTAATTAAAAATGGGCAAAGAATCTGAATAGACATTTCTCAAAAGACATACAAATGGCCAGCAGATATATGAAAAAATGTTCAACCTCATTAGTCATCAGAGAAATGCAAATCAAAACTATAATAAGATATCATTTCACCCCAGCAATAAAAGCTTTTATCAGAAAGACAGCTAACAACAAATGTTGGAGAGGATTCGGAGAAAGGGGAACCCTTGTACACTGTTGAGGGGAACCCTTGTACATAGTAAATTAGTTCAACAACTATAGAGAATAGAATGGAGGTTTCTCAGAAATATAAGAACCAACATATGACCCAGCAATCTCACTGCTGGGTATAAGAGGGGAATTTGGTGTATTGAAAAGATAGATGCCCTCCTACGTTTATTGCAGCACTATTCGCGATAGCCAAGAAAAGGAATCAACCTAAGTGTCCATCAATGGATGAATGAATATGGAATGAATGAAATATTACATAGACACAAAAAAGGATGAAATCCTGCCATTTCGATAACAGGGATGTTACTGGAGAACATTATGTTAAGCAAAATAAGCCAAGCATAGAAAGACATATCTTGTATGTTCTCATTCATAGGTGGGAGCTAAATATTAGATGTAATTGATCTCCAGGAAACAGAGAGTAGAACAATGATGACCAGAGGCTGGAAGAGTAGCAGGGACTGGGGGGATGGAGGGGGGGATGGTCAATGGTTATAAAAATATAGTTAGTTAGATAGAAGGAACAATATTTCATAGCACAACAAAGTGACTATAATCAAGAGTAAGTTAGAGTACATTTTAAAATAATTAAAATAATAGATTTGGAATGTTCCTAACACAAAGAGATGATAAACACCTGAGGTGATGGATACCCCAGTTACCTTGGTTTGACTAATTCACATTGTATGCCTGTATCAAAACCACTCAGATTTCTTCAGGTCTTAATTTCCCTGTGGAGGCTCCATGTCACATGAATTATTGTGTATATTGAAAGTGTGTGCTTTTATCTTGGTAATCTGTCTTTTCAAATAAGGGCCTCAGTCATGAACCATAGATTGATGAGGAAAAAAACTATTTTTCGTCCCCTGCACCTATCTTTTCATTCCTGTTCGGAATCCTGTCCCTTGGAGCTATGTGGGGGAGCCACTGTCCTGGCTCTCTCCCGCTGTCTTCTAGTCTATAACTGGGCCTACAAGTTGGGGCAGAGGAACGGAGTGAGTGATGGTGTGTTTGCTTCCATCAGCCACAGCCTGTCTGAGGCCAGAGGCTGCCCTCTGTCTTACTAAGGCTCAGTCAGCTCCCATGCACTGCTGGCGGCTTCTGACATCAGAGTGTTCTCTGTAAAGTCCAGTTTCATCCTAACCTGTTTCAATGGCGAGGGCCTAGCTGAGCTTCTCTGTGGTTCTTGACAATAGTCTGTATCCCTGTGCATCTTTCTGGGTGGGTCATCTTCACCTCCATCCCACCCTTGGCTTGTGCTCTTTCTCTACCCTGGTGCTCCTGGGGAGTCATGGGAACTGCCCACACCTTTGAAGGCTACAAGGGTCAAAGATAGGGCTACAGGCTGCCCCTATATTCTTTTTTTATAGTTTTGGATTAACAGGAGTGTATATATGGTTAGGTTACATTGTTTGCCTTTGTGTGGTAACGTCTGAGTTGCAGTGAAGTCTTTCTCCCAGGAGGGGTGCCATATACCTTTCCATTGTACCTGTTAGGTGGGAACTTACTGCACTCCTCTTCCCCTCCACTCTTCTTGAATTTAATCATGTTTTTCTCTTGTGTGGGCCTGTAGTTATTAATCTATTAGTTTCAACTTAGTATTGGGTATATGGGATGCTTGCTTTTCCATTTTTGAGATACTTTTCTTAGGAGAACATTCTCCAGGTAAATACAAAAAATGCAAAGAGTCCTCCTATATTCTTTCTAGGTTCAAGTACTTTATCATCATCCCATCTCATTCTGTTTTGTGGTTAACTCCTCCAAACCTCTCACCTTCAGGAATCTCTGGATAAACAGAAGGCTTTGTGCTCTAAGTTTGGGTGTGCTTCTGAATGCTAAGGACCTCGTATGATGGCCTCCCCAAAATATATCTCATGCTTTGCTGTAAGAAGTGTTAGATGGTTCTGCTTACTTTTCAGCTCAGCTGATGCCCACACAGAGAATGAAAAATTACATCCTCTTTTCTGGCTGGCACCACGTCTTTATAGGTAACTTTCCTGAATCATTTTCCCTTGCCTTGGGATGGAGACAGTTGGAAGGCAGGGGGGAGGACTTTTCCTTAGGATTCAAAAATGTCAAGTTGGAAAATGTCTATCTGGTTGAGGAGCTGAAGGACCTCATCAGAAATAGATTATCTGAAGGAGGAGAGAGTCAAGCAGCCCCCAGTCACCACGGGCCCCACAGCACGCCTCAGACCTTAGAGAGAAGAAAGGTTTTGCATACAGTAGGCTTCTGTTGCTCTTTGTCCCGTCATCCAGCCCCAAAGGATTTGTTTCTCAATATGTGGGTGGGAGTGGGGAGAGCTGTTTGAATTAAAGAAAGAAAGAGAGAGCTGTTTCTACACAAACTCTCTTTGAAACATTGGGAATATAAAGCAGCATTGTTCTGAAAGCTGCACAATAGAAAAACACAAAAGGGAGAGAGAGATGCATTTTCCGCACCTGGACGCACAGAACAGAGTGACTTGAGTATTGGGGCTTTTGGGCTTCAGCAGCTCATGCCAGCAGTGGTGCCTCTGTTTCTAGCGGTGGTTGCCAGCACGACTTCTTTCTTCTGTGGTGGTAGGAAGAGGAGGGAGAGGAGGAGAAAGCCTTCCCAGGGGCAACAAGGGGGATGGAAAGTTCTGGAAATAGTGGAATGTGGTGTCCTGGGCATAGATATCAACACCCTTGCACCAGGTTGGGGTGGAAATAACAGCCAGTTCAGCTGCCTGCGCTGGAAACAGGGAAAATGGATGTGAGTTGTTCTTGATGACTCTAAGACCCAGAAGTAATTGCAAGGAGGAGGAACTTTCCAGGGAATAAGACTGAAGTAGGGCAAAGGGTCACATTAATAGGTGATGGTGTCCCCTCAGCACATGAAAACAATGGGCACTTTTGAACAATTCCACAGCACATATGCCTAGCTTTCTCTTAAAATTCATCAGAAGAACAAAGAAGACGAGATCGGTGAAGAGAATGTTTGAAAGAAGTCCTGCTAGAGATTTATACTATTTATCTAAACAGTCCAATAGGCAACGGAGTCAAAGAGTGACAGTTCTTGGTAGAAATTCCACATCTAAAACATTTTCTGTGGTTATAATGACTATTTCTGGATGAGACTATTGGCAACTTTTCTGTGAGACTTTCTTAAGGCAGGAAATCAACAAACAAACCTCATTTTCATATGGTTTTGTGTATTCGGCTTATAAACTTTGACAACTGAAGCAAAACAACAAAACCAGAATTCATAGCTTTGTAGTGATGTCCTCTTAATTGCTGTGGGGGTACCTGTAAGATGTTCTCAGCATGGAGATTATTTCGGCCCACAATGATCCAAGACAATGGGAAAAAAAAAGGATTGGTTTGTATTAGGAAAAAAGAAAGAGGCATTGGAGAATCTTCTAAACATTGATAACTAGTATCTGAGATGTTTAGGAGAAATGATATGGAGTTAGTAAAGAGTAAGAAGGACTAATTCACTTCATAAGAGCTGTGAAGAAAATGCAAATTTAAAGTAGCTTGGAATTCTAAGAGAAAGAGTATTTACACTTAGACAATAAAAACTTTCTTCACATTTACAATTTCATTAGCTATATTGGAAAAAATGGTAGATGTTTTAAAAGTAAAGTTTAAATAGGAATAAATGAAATAAAAAAATACCAGGTATGAGTGGTCCCCAAGTTCACTGGAAAACACTGGAGTTGTCCATTGCTATTGGCTAACAGGATGATTTAAAAAATCCCTGCAGATTTAAAGATTAATTTCAAATTAATCCTAAATTGCCAATAATTTAAAGAAGTAATGAGTAAAAAAGCAACTTATATGGGAGATCAGATTTGGATTAAGAAAAAATATATTATTTAAGAAAGTGCATGTTTTTCTAGTTAGTAAGGGTCTTAGAACTACCTCAGGCAAGCCCACACACATATTGTTCATTCTATTTGCTTGAAGTAATTTGTTAGGTACAGTATCTGTTTCTCTCCACTTTGTTTTTCACTTGAATGCAACTTTGACATCAAGGATGACACTGTAACTCCAGTCACCTGAGCTCAGAGCCTCAGGAGAACCTGTTTCCTTGTCTCCAGCTTCAGCTGGGGTGGGACCAGAGGTGTCTCACTCCTGCTCTCTCTCTTCCTTCTGGTGGGGCCGGAGGTGTCTTCACTTCTGCTCTCTCTCTTCCATCTCATGGGGCTGGAGGTGTCTCCCTTCCACTCTCTCTCTTCCATCTCATGGGCCGTAGTACCCGCTCTCTCTCTTCCATCTCATGGGCTTGGAGGTGTCTCACTCCCACTCTCTCTCTTCCATCTCATGGGCCAGGGGTGTCTCACTCCTGCTCTCTCTCTTGCATCTCATGGGGCTGGAGGTGTCTTACTCCCGCTCTCTCTCTTGCATCTCATGGGGCTGGAGGTGTCTCACTCCCGCTCTCTCTCTTGCATCAATATTAGAATAACTGCAGATCTCTTTGATCAAACCTTTCAAGTGAGAAGAGAATGGTCATTGACTTTTAATCTCCTAAAACAAAACACTTTCAACCCAGGATCTTGTATCCAGCTAACCTGAGTTTCAGTCATGATGGAGAAATTAAATACGTCAATGACATCCACATGTTGAAGAAATTTGCTATAACTAAACCAGCTCTCTAGGATATTCTCAGACCTATCATCCATGATGACCAGCGTAATCCTCAAATGCAAAAGTAAACTCATTCAGAAACTTTTCATCAAATTCCAACTCCCACAGTGACAAAAGGATTAAAAATGTCCACTAGATTTTCTAAAGATTTATCAATATTTTCAATTAATGTGGTTTAAATTGTCCTCTAAAGAGGCATAGGTTGGCTGACTGGATACAAAAACTCAGGCCAGATATCTACTATATACAAGAATCTCATCTTACCTTAAAAGATAAAGATAGACTTAAAGTGAGGGGATGGTCATTTATATTCTAGGCAAACAGAAAACAGAAAAAAGCAGGTGTTGCAATCTTATTTGCAGATACAAGAGGTTTTAAACCAACCAAAGTTAGGAAGGATAAAGACAGACATTCATATTTGTTTAAGGTAATACTCAATATGATGAAATTTCAATTATTGACATTTATGCACCCAACCAGAATACACCTCAATTTATAAGAAAAACTCTAATAGACATGAGTAACTTGATTTCCTCCAGCTCCATAGTAGTTGGAGGTTTTTATACTCCTTTAGCAGTGTTGGATAGATCCTCCAAAAAGAAGCTAAATAAAGAAATTTTAGATTTAAACTTAACCATTCAACATCTGGATTTAATAGACATCTACATAACATTTCATCCTAATAAAATTGAATACACATTCTTCTTATCACCCCATGAAACATACTCCAAAATTGATCACATCTTAGGTCATAAGTCTAACCTCATCAAATTTAAAAGAAAGAAATTATTCCTTGCATCTTCTTGGACCACCATGGAATAAAAGTTGAACTCAACCATAACAGGAATCTGCATACTCAAAGAAAAACATGGAAACTAGACAACCTTATGCTGAACGATAGATGGGTCATAGAAGAGATTAAGAAGGAAATCACCAAACATTTGGAACAAAATGACAATGAAGACACAAATTATCGGAACCTCTGGGACACTGCAAAGGCAGTCCTAAGAGAGAAATTTATAGCACTGCAAGCCTTCCTCACCAGAACGGAAAGAGAGGAAGTTAACAACTTAATGGGACACCTCAAGCAACTGGAAAAGGAAGAACATTCCAACCCCAAACCCAGCAGAAGAAAAGAAATAACCAAAATCAGGGCAGAATTAAGTGAAATTGAAAACAAAAGAATTATACAACAGATCAATAAATCAAAAAGTTGGTTCT